>APFE030590391.1:256490-281230 GCA_000404065.3 Pinus taeda | reverse complement strand
TATATAATAATGGGTTAGATGTGAAAACCAGCCTCTGGCACACTCTAACCCCGAATTCTTACTTGAAAACCAATTCGTTGGCGGGTAAGAATTCTCTTTCTTTTGTTCACTGTTTGATTTCTCAGCTGAATAATGACTTGAGGACAAGTCAAAACTTTTGTGAGGGAGAGAAGCATCAGCATTTTGTTCTTTTATCTCTCCATTCTTTTATCTCTCCATTGTAAATTCTTAAAGATTTCTTATCTCATCTCCTCCCTGTAAATTTCCAAAGCAGTTTGTTCCAGCATTCCAGATTTCAATAAATAAGTTGTTTTGTCATTGTTTTATCTCAGAGGGACCTGGTTATAAATATTATGAAGGGGGGCCTATTCTGTCCAAAAGACCATGCTATCAGCACCAACAGTAATGGGACCTGTTTAGACACATAAAAGGGACCTGTTAAGAGACTGTTATTTCAGGGTTACTTCAACACAACTTCAACAAGTTTCTACAAGGATTCACAAGCTGCTGGGCACCAAGACTCCATCAAACACCCAAGCTCAAAGTACCTGTATACATATAACAAGTTGCATGAACATCTTCAAAGTTTCAGAGGGACCTGTTGCATTCAAATCTATCTTAGGGGACCTGTTATGAACAGCCAAAAGAGACTAGTCCTACTCAGCATGCCAATGCAACAACAGCCAAACAAAAGTGTAATATGTTCCTTGTTCTTAACATTTAATTTCTTAGATTAATTTTTAATGTTAATTTTAATGACTATGACTGTTATGACCGATTTCAAGGGCACTACATTTTCCATCATCCCTTATCTCCCTGATTCTTCCCTAATTCAACCTATTTCATACCTCTAAAATCTATTACCCCTTCATATCAACCTTGTTATACGCATCCTACAGCCATACCAACATCCTCCATTTGGCTGAGTACCAACAGGACACTTGGTGGATTGTATTTTTTTTTTTTAAATAAAGGTAAGAAACAGGTGTTAAAGAGGCCTATTCATTGTATTTCATACGGTTGAATGATGATTCCACCACCCGACGTAGCTAAATGATTCATAGGACTCCCTGAAATCATACCTCAATATTGCATATACGCTCCCAGTGCTCCTATGATAGCATTTTTACAAGCGGTACCACTATTCCCCTGTTTCCAAAGATGAATAGGCTCTGAAGTAAAGGTAGTTGGTCATTTCACCACCATTTTTCAGGTTGTTTATGCTGACATATAATTCCCGTGGCTTCCACAGTAAGGACTGAAGGCAGTGAGCGCCATTCGATTTCGACTCCCACCAAAGTCACAAGACAGTCGACCGAGCATCACATTGGATACTAAGGGAGCGACGCCAGGTAACAAATTAAAATTTCTTTGTTAAAATTGCAAGTTAGAGCATGACCCTCTGCCAAGATGACCAATAGGGTTGAACCGAGCGTGTTCGATAGTTCTCAATACCATGAAGATTGCATTTCGATTCTCAAATAGATACAGTGGTTGCCCTTTCTGGAGAAATTTCATGGAAGCAATGAAGAGGTTACCAAGCAATTCGCTTTCACATTCAATGGGGAGAAAGCCTGATAGGTAACTTCTCATTCAGGGTTTCAGAAGACACCATCGCCCAGTCAATAGGGATCAGCCCAGAAGGGGAAAAGTATTTTAAGACCAAGCAATTTAAAGAGAAATCATGGACCCAATTCATGTCTAGATCCCGAGTCTCATCAGTTAACTGGAAGAAAGGCGTCCCAAGGAGTTGGTTGGCGCATCCCTGGGATGAGATGGTCTACATACTTCAAAAATTCATAACCTGTGAAGGCCGTTACAGTATTGTTTATCTATACCATATCAAGTTACTGCTACACTTGAAAAGGCAGTGTGTTATCAGTCTACCATATTTTCTATTGTAAAGCCTAACCAAGATGTCGAAGACCATCCAAAAGCAGAAGGGAAATGAAGACAAGAGCTTATATCACTTTGGCTTAGTTAAAATTCTTATTGAGCATTAATTGCAGAGAAGAGGGAAAATGTGGAAGGAGTTCTTAGCTGCTAACCAAATTAAAGATGAGGAAGACAAAGAAGAATCGCGGGAGAACTCAGGATTCATGAAGGACATCGATGAAGAGATCCCAGCATCATCCAAAGCAAACAAGGTACCTCCACCTGTGAGTAGCATAAGGACTACGCAAATGAGAAAGGAAGATGCTAAGAAGGCAGAGTAAGATAAAATTTTGACCACTTATTCAAGAAGAACAAGGAGAACACCAAAAGCCCAGTTGCAAGAAGACCAGCTTGAACCCAATGCACCTATACCAATGGATATTCAAAGCAGTGACCATTCACCACCAAGGCCAGGAGCTGATATAGATGTTGAAAGCCACTCACCACCAGGACCAAGAGCTGATATAGAGGTTGAAAGCAATAACAAACAAGAAAAAGGTTCACCACCTCCCAATAAGAAACAGAAGAAACTGGAGAAACAAATTGAGAAATTAAAGGAAGAGCTTATGGAGGCTAATATGTTGGAAAAAGTTATCAAGAAAGAAAATGAAATGCTCCGAGCGCAGAGTAAAGAGACTCAAAAGAAAAATGAAAAGTTAAGGGAGCGAGTCAATGAACTAGAGGCTGAGCAAACAGATATTTGTAAGTGGGCCACTAAGTGGTACAATCAGAAGAATACCCTCAAAGAAAAATACAAAAGATTAAAGCAGGAGCTCCATGGTTAGAAAGATGCCCAGGTGAAAAAGAACGTGGACACATTGCTAAAGGAAGCAGAGGTATAGGCAGGGACAGAGTTCAAACGAAGCACTTCGGGGTTAGCATGAGGACATGCTAATTCATTAAGTCGGGGAGAGATGTTGGTACCATTCCATGACCTCCTTTTTCCTCCAAAAACATGTCATTTACCTACCTCTTTTCATCATATATCTCTCAAATCCCTTGAAAATTGATTAGTTAATAGTCTTATAGTTATTAAATTGCATTGAAATTGATTTAGGAGTTTTATGTTAAGGAACTAGGAATTTTTGGCAAAATGGCTACAGGAAGTTCCAACATCCTGTAATTGGTTTATTGTTTGACATGTGGCATGACAACTAGGATAGAGCGAAGGGTAGGGATGAAAAGTAGAATGCCCAAGCATGGACGAACACCTATCCCACAGCAGAATCAACCCTCCTACATGCACGGTCAACTAAGGTCAAACTATGGCATGTTGGCGACAAAGGAAACAATAGCACACATTCTAAATTGATTTAGTTTTGTTTCCTTTTTGAAATCAGTTTAGGATAGAAACATTTTCAAAAATCATGACATGGTAAAAGCGGCAACAGCCTGCTCATGAATGTACATTCATTTTCGAGGGTTGTAGAACCATATGAAAACACAGTTCTGAGTCAGTCGTTTAATTATTATCATTGTTTCAAAAAACAGAGTTTTGAATTTTAATATCAAAGACTTTAATTACAGTCATGATTTCGTTGTGTTGATTTGGTAATCGTTGGATCACAGTCCAGTATACCTCTGGAACGCGGACGGGCCCTGCGTAACGTGGTATATTGTTGTTTCTTTCATTTACAGCTTAGGGTATTAAATATGCGCAGTGATTAAAATTGGTTTATGTTTATGATATGCGTATGATTTATGTTTATGAATGCGCTTGAATAGATCATCACTGAGATCGTGAATCATATCCTGTAAGGGATTCGATCCCTTGTTGTCTTGTAGAGCAATGTCATGAACTCTTATGCTTACGATTTCCATATATTTTTATCTTGTATGATTGTTAATGAATGTTGAGTATTTGCTGAACAAGGGTTTTATGCATGATGTCTCTGTAAGGGGATTAAAATCTTGGTTTACAATGATACACAACGTTTTGGTTTGATAAATGAATTGAATCTTGGTTTATAGTGATACACAACGTTTTAGTTTGATAATGAACTGAATGACAGCGTTGTAACTAGGTAGATTAGACTTAGATAACGATCCTTTATGTCTATATACTTTAGACGCATGCCTCTAAGTCTACGCACGCTGGTCGATAATAAATATAGCCTAGTCTAGCACCTTAGATAGGACACTACAGATCCCAATTGATGAAATTTTTATCAAACGGATTAATGGGCTACCTAACCAAGGAAACGACCCCATTGAAGATTTTGTTGGTAAAAACCAAGACAAGGAAATGGCACAGCCCATGAAAGAGAAGTTCAGGATTATCAAGAAGTCATGTGATTATGGTATCAAATCCATCAGCAATCAAGGGGTTCACTTCGCCATCCATATTTTAGTAGGAAAAATAATGAGGAAGTGCATAGCAAATGAAGTTCCAGCAACTGTGGTTTCTTTGGCTACACAGTGTAGTGATGGCGTCCTATTCAACTGGGTTGGGTACTTATGCAGAGAGTTTTTGGAGGATTTGTGGGAAGTGTAGGAGGAAGGAAAAAAAATTCACTACGGATGGTTGATCTTGATCATCAAATTGATCATGTGGAAGGAGCTAGAGGATTCACAGTTTCCACCCATTGAAATAGATGTATGTGAAGTTGCATGGTATGCCTCTCTATGGCATACTAAGGAGCCATGATGTGTGCAAGAAAACATAATTTTCTTTGTGCTATTAAGCATGGGTTTGCTCATGGTGGTGAACTAGTATCCTAGGTTATCACCTAGTTTGTATGAGAAATATTGCAACATCACAACATTTAAGGTTGACTTTCACAGAGTCTACATCAAGGAACGAAAGGATCCAACGGAGACATGGCACCCTCTGTCATACTTGGTCGTTGAAGATGACATGCTCGTAGTAATAAAACCATGGTTAGCCAAATTGATGACCCCAACCATAGACGATACTAAAGTAGCAGGGGGCACTGTGGAACACATGGGTCCAAGTGGGACAGACAAAGGAAAAGAAGCAAACGAACTAGAGCTAGAAAAAGAGCCAGAGACAAAGGCATAAATGAAATAAGATATCTAGGACCCTCTTAGTGACGTAGATCCAATAGAGGAATCACCATTCATCATCAAAGAAGAGGGTATCTATAGTAACTATGCTGAGCCCAAAGAAGAAATAGAAGGAGAGAAAATCTAAGGGCACAATACTGCTTATCCTCACTGATGGGGACATTGATGAGATTTGTGAGAAGGTCCAGGAAGTAACGATTCATACTAGGGACAAGGTCAATGATTTATAAAAAATGATCTTGATAGAGGTACATCAAGGCATCACGAAGTTAAAAGTACTAGTATAAATAGCTAGACAACCAACACAGATAGGTCAGCTGCTGCAACTGGAGCAATGAATAGAAGCAATGTTCGGAGTAAGGATTTTGCAAGTACCAACTAGAGCATTGAAGTTTGAATCACCAGAGTATAGAGAGTGAGAAAAATTCTAGGACAACATCAACATGAACATTTTCATACTGTCGATTTAGGTATTACATGAGTTCCATGAAAGTATCACAGGTGAGCTAAAGGATTGAGAACAACACACTTTGTTGTTAAGCATTCAGGTGAAAAGGGAAAGAGCTTCGCTGAAGGAGATCGATCAATTGATCAAGGAAATTGGTGGAGCATGCCAACAACAAAAACAACTGGAAAAGTTCATTACAAATACTTGTAGCACAATTCTAGACGTGAAGGTCCATGAAGAGGAGTCACCAACAGAGAAGGTTGTGAAACTTTCCCTCAAGATAAGAGACTCAAAGAATAAGCTCAAAGAGATGAACTTTGATTATGAAGTAAAGATTACTAAGCTAAAAATGAGGCTGTAGCCAGTCACATCAACAGAAGTACGTGAGAAGAGGGAAAAGGATTTGAAATCTGCATTGGAAGGTATCATTGACACAATGGTGAACTGTGCAAGACTACTAGATGAAACCATGCAGATTTGGACCTCACTGCAGGAGGATCCAAACATTCAAAGGATTGAAGAGCAGCTCCAGATAAGATAGAAGTAGTTGGACGAAATCTAGGAAATTACATAGACATTACCAGTCTCGCAGAGGCTTGCAAGGATCACTAAAGGGAAGACTCTTCAAAAACATATTGAAGACCTTCGACGAAAGGAGCAGATTTTTGACAGAAAGGACTCGACCATGGTAGGATGAGGCCTTCAAGCTTTCATAGGTAGTCGATAGTAATCTCATAGAGTTATGAAAGAAGGAGAAAGAAGTTCTATAGAATACTGTTGGACCAACCATAGAGGCATTTCTAGAATAAGTGCGCCGAGAGGAGAAGCAGGTAACAAAAATACTTCAGTAGTATAACTTCGCCCACATGAGAATTGTAGCAAAGATTCAGGGAACGACAGCTGAGTGACTCAAGACGAGTCACACATGAGTGTTGAGGGCCTGTTGGGTGTGGCACAACTTGGTCCAATTTTGTTCAAATACTCCTCATTTTAAGGATCAGAGCGCGTGGAGTCTGCAAAGTTATTTTCACTCTGTAATGTCTACGGGATTTTGGGGTGGGTCAAAACTCCTCATTTTGTAATGGGTATCAGGGGTTTAGCTCATTGTTTTTTCAAATCCATAGTATGTGGACCATGGTTTCATAGTAATAAAATGTATATAAGGAGATGTAATTCTTTTTCGAAGAGACACATGTACATGAATTTATCATATTTTATGTCTTTAGTCTGTATTTTGGGTCTAAAAGAGAAGGCTCTGCAACTAAGTTTACAAAGGCCTTGGAAGATTCTACAGTTGAGTGTGCAAACCACCTACAGCTGGGTGCGTAGGTTGAGAATTTATATGTATTGAAAGATATATCTTAATAAAGAATAATAAGTTTTGGTGAACTATTGTGTATCGGTATTCATAATCTATATTCATATGTACTGATATACATGCTTTTTACTTATTTATGTGAAAGAATACATGGTATATGGTTCGCTGGAATGTTTATGTAATAAGCGCAAATCCGTGAAGTGAAGCATCAACACGAAGTCTTTTATGTATGTGAAGTTATATATCAACACAAAATATAAGAAAATACACAGGTGCCACAACACAATATCCTTTTAGCTATAGAAACCTGGTTCTCCAACCTCCCATAATTGCTTCAGGTGAGACTATGATCTACTTACAGGTCATTATCAAAAGGGCCAATGGTTGAGGGTTTTTTTGGTGCACAATATATTTTTAATTTGGGTCCAAGCCCCTTAAGCCAAAATAACAAAGGGAAGCAGATCATTCACGCGGAGCCCAGTGCCACCATGGGCACTACCAAAATCTAGAAGAATGAGCTTGAATATCCAAATGTTGGGTAGCGGATCCCCCCACAACATGTTTTTGGGGCTTAAAGCCCGAGTTTTAGTCAATGTAAGGTAGAGACTCCACAAAGCATGGGCGCAGAGTGCGAAAGTCTAGGATGAGTCATAGGGTTGTCCACCCTAAGAATTGTAAAATAATGTAAAGTTGTGTCGGCCTACCCATGGTTCGTGGACCATGGGATTATATAAATAAAGTGAGGCTCTAAGTGTAAAGATGTTTTTTTTGATAAGTAAGCAAGTAATAGATAGATGCGAAGGCATGGTAAAAGCATAGAGTGAAAGGTGAAGTGTATTGGGTCATAGTAGTAGGAAGAGGCTCTGCAGCTGAGTGCACAGAGGCCTAGTAGAGTCCGCAGCTAAGTGTGCGGACCCCTGCAGCTGAGTGCATAGGGAAAAGTCAGGTCTATAAGTGGATTGTACTTGGATTTGAAATCTAATAAAGAGAATTTTATTCTATGCATCTATTCTCGAATATGTATGTTGATTTTATGCGTTACTTTACTCTATTATTTACTACGCACAATTGATAATCACATGTATGATTACTTATAAGTGAATTTAATCTAAGTAATTAGCTAACGAAGACTAAATAAGGAAGACTTGAGTAAATAACATGGGTTGTGATGTGACTAGAACTGTGCGAAGACAGTATCACAGGGCGTGCGGTGCCCGCAGGTGCGTGTAGCACAGTAAGTGCGAAGGTTGGACCATATACCACTCACCACATATCAGACATCCCCAAGGTGTGGAAACCTAGCTCCAACACCCTCCCATATTACTTCAGGTGAGACCTCAGTCCACGCTCTATGGACTGTTACCGAAAGGGCCCGTAGTACCAGGATTTGCTTGGCTAAATCACTTCCGAACCTGGGTCAGGCCCCACTAAGCCAACAAATGGTTCTGTTGCTGGGACTGAGATCTGCATAAGGGATGTCTGATGTCGTGCCACTGGAACCCAACAAATAAGGAAATTGAAGAGTGGTTGGATAAGAATATTCACGATTTCACGACACAAGAAAACAGAACTCCATAAGTATCTGAGAAAAGGTGGTTGGATCTCTACGTGTATACAAAAATCCACTAGATTTTCTTTGCATCCTTTTCATCTAATCTAAATGAGTGGATTGCGAGGTTAGCCGACAGCCAGGGAAGGTATAGGCTTGATCAACCGATAGTGTGGACTCCAAAGCTAGTGCACAAACTAAAAGCCTCAGAGGATAACATAGCACAAGCTGTGGACCACTAGATTGACCGAATAATAGAGGGATATATCATTGAGCTCGCAGTGGACACGACCATAAGTTACAAAGAGGTAGAATGATGTTTTCTCAAGGGACTGTGAGGTAAGCATTTTAAATCTTTGAATACCTGGATAAAGATGGTCTTATGTGAAAAGAGGGCTATGCAAATAAATTAGTGTTTGGGACTATGTGGAGCAGAAGAATCTACAAAAGTGGAAGTAGTGAAGAATTAGAAAACAATCCCTCAATTTCACCCTCATGGGAGAGTGAGGATGAGCTCGCGAAAGTTTCTCTGAGAAGCGTAGTCAGTTTGATAAGGTAGCAGATTCCACAGTTACCTCCACCCACCCTACCACCCTCTTCACCTCCCTCACCTCTGTTAGCACTCAGGTTGTTCCCTAGGAAAATTCTAAGGAGGGAATACGGCTGAGGTAACCACAGACCAATCTCTTAGAAATAGATTCTAGCCAATCTGCATCCAGAGAGGGCTCTCTCTTTGTAATTTAGCTTTGTTTTTAGATTATATTAGGCTATTTATGAAGTACAAGGGTTTTGTTTTGAGTTTTGGATGGTGGTGTTCTGTAGAATAAGGCTGCAAGTCTGAGAGGTTCAATCCATTGGGCTAATGGAGTCCAGGAGGTTAAACTACTGGATATGGTCGTTTTGACAGAAGGAGGTACTACAAAGCAGGGTAATCATTCATGGAACAATTTATAAGCTAAATCAGATGGGATGGAAGCTGTGGTTGGAGGGCAGTTAAGAATCCTTCAACATGCAGACAGAAAGAAAGTGAAAGATTATGACCTAGAAGAAATTAAGAATTTCTTAGCATTAAATCAATAGGTAAGAACCAAGGAAACAGGAGCATTTAAGAATTCCTATTTATGCTAATTCTAAATAAAACATTAATAATAATAAAGATTGAACACAGAGTGTAAACAAACAAATTCTGGGTTATTCTTTTTCTCTATTATTAAGATCATGAAACATATATGATGTATATAAACGAATAAACAGTAAAGCACAGGTGAGGAGAAACTTATTGATCCATAACATGACACAAGAATTCTGTGGCAGGGCCCAGAGCATCGATTCCACATTCAGATAGTGCAGCGACAATGAAATCCAACAGCTTTTGTATTGAACAAATTCTCAGAGTTACATCACATTCCAGAGAAGATATTACCAACCAACCCCAAATACTTCACTTGGGGAGGTATTTATGCCAAAAGTGTTTACAAAATATCTGAATGAGAAAATATCAAGCAATAACTTCATCCATCTACTTTACAGGAGAATTAAATGATGTTGGAAACCAGGAGAAATGAATGCAGAAGTAAATGTTGGTGTGCTGGTTATTCGGTTGGTGAGATGCATTTGACTTTTGAACCTGGTGAGTCAGCCGGGGGGTGCTTCCGCTAATTTTTTTGCGTTGCTATGCTGTCCCTTTCAGCTGTATCTAATGTTGCCTTAATGTGCTATTTCTCTAGCCCGATTTCCATCCCTTGTTGTTTTCTTCTTTAAGGCGTGCGATACCAAATTTCAACCTTCCAAAGCTATAAAAAGAAATTAAAGATATATTTATAAAAATCTCCAACATTCTTTGCCACCATTGGTCTCCTGGCAACTGATTCCTTTTTAATTTCCTTAAAGTCTCATCAGCATCAATGCATATGAAGAAATTAGGCTAGACTGTGAAAAGATGTTTTATTTCATGTTCAATATAAAATAGATTTTCCAAATTGTCATACAGGCTCTATCCTGATGGGAGTGCTCTTTCTTCTGAAGTGCTTGATGAGGCCGTGATTTGATTAGCAACATATGTATTTACCTTATGAGCATAGTTTTCATGTGTCATCAGTTTGTGATCATTGGTTAATAAACTGGGCAGACCCTTTTCCTGCAAAATTGTAAACTTCTCTGTAAAATCATTTATCCCCACTTGCATGTCTTGGCACTTCCTCTCCAGATTTTGTATGAAGTTCTTCATGGTCAGAACTCTCTTGACTGTTTGAATGGTGCTTGTCCTATCTCTAATTTCCAGTGTTACTAGTTCTTCACTGGTGTCGGTATTTAAAAAGTGTATTAACCTGTTGGCCTGTTCAGGCATGTGTCCCAATAATGTCTTGGTCTTTTGAATCTCTACTTGGGCTAGTACTATCAAGTCAATTTGCTCATGGACTGTTTGTATTGATCTCCATTGATCAGTAATGGATTGCCCAATATTAGTCCACAAGATCTTTTTAATTTCTACTAGAGGTTTGTGAAGAGAAAGATCCTTTTCTAAGGATCTCACCTTGTTTTCCAATGCTTTTACCTCTCTGGTTCTTTCTACCACAGTCATTTTTGATTTGTCATAACTTACTTCTAGTTTAGCGAATTTCTCTTTGGCCTCTTTTAGCTCTGACACTTGGAGTTCTAACTCTTTCATTGCCTTCATTAGCTCTTCAATGTTTATGCTGGTACCTAGTGGTGTTGTTGTTGCTACTGCTGAAGTATCTGTGGCTGATGTACCTGTTGCTGGGACAGTGGGAGGTACTGCTGTTGTAACTGTAGGAGGAGCGGTTGTAACTGTTGGAGTTATTTGAGGTGGCTAGGAGGTCGACACTCCCTGATTTTCCTGTAATTCCTTCGCCAATTCCTACTCTGTCTCATTTAGTCCTTGATTCATTTTTATCAGCAAATCCATTATGTCCTCCTCTTCTTTTTGCTGCACAACCTCTGTGGTTTGTGGATGCATTGTAATCGGTAGCTTCAATTTCTTTTTGAGGGTTGCGATGTCTTCTTCCTTCTTTTTTATCAATGCCTTTATGCCCTTAGCATCCTTGGGATCATGTCCCAGCTCAATGATAATCTCTTCCAAGGATTTAATCCTGTTATCCTTGGCTAATGATGAAGCCTTTTCCAACTCTAATTGGGCAGAGGCGTTATGCAATGAATTTTGTAATTTGTGAGCGAAAAATGCCTTGTCTGCCAAGGTGGAGTACACCATTTCTCCAGTTTGCTTATGCAATTCAATCTGGTCCATTGGATGGATGTCTTTGGAGAGAACTTCTAGATTGGTCCTGATATAATCAACAACTGATTGTGGTTGTTGTGTTTTAGGCTTAAAGTCACTAAGAGTCATTTTTCCTTCTTGAATGTCATATGCTGACATTAACCTTTGTTGATTAGTGGGAGCCATTCGCAACAATTGATTATAAATTTGAATTCTCATTGACTCATTCTTTGCCTTTAATTCAGTAAATGTCCTCTTAATATCTGAATTGCTTGGTGGCCTGGTGGATGAAAATTCCACACTTTGCTGCCTCTCTAGCTCTTGCTGGTATGAGCTAGCTAATGTGCCCACCATTGGAGAATTTTGTTGTCCAGTCATTCCCCCACCCCTTAGGCTGCCTGTTGTCTCTTCTAAGAGTTCCTCTTCAGAGTAAGGATTTAACCTTTACCTCTTTTCCCCTGGCTATCCTTCTGGTCCACTGATAGGTGTGTCTTCTTGCCTGTCTCTTTTCTTGCCTCTTTCCTCATTTAGAGGAGTTTGTAATATATGGATTTCAGGTACCTTTGTCTGTGTTGAAGGACCTTGCCCTTGGCCTTGTTCCTTTGATGTATCTGGCTGGTCTGTCATTGTTTCCTGCTCTGTGTCTATTACCTCCTTAACCTTTGCTGATCTGGTGCTGGCTTTTTGTGTGGACTGCTGAGAAGTCCTGGCAAAAGATGTATCACCTCCTATGTGCTGAGGCAACTTAAAGGATACCTATCCAAAAGAGTCCAGGTCAAGCATTTTTTCAAGCCCTTTCATGGCCTTTTCCAATTTCTCTTCCTCAGTGATTTTTCAACTAATGTGCTTTCTATCCATTCTTGTTGATTAACATACAGTTGAATCTCAGGGATCTTGTGATGAACTTATGGTGCTAGGTTGTTTTTGACTTTTCTATAACTTATAAAATGACCGAGGTCATATGGTGCCCAATAAAAGCTTTGTTTCAGCTTAATTTTCTCCCCTAAAATCTTATTAGCGTCTTCCCAGGCTTCCCTTTTATTGAAGACAAATGAGCCCAATTGATTTCTTATTTTGAGCTGTGCCTTTTTCTTCGCCTTGCAGAAGTGGATTATGTCTGCATGGATAAACTACCTGAAGTACTCCAGTGCAAACAGCCTCATGGGCACAAAGTTGAGTAGCTTGTAGGGGCATATTTCACAGCCAGATATTCGGATTTCAGTGTGATTCTGGTAAAAGTACTAGTCACCTATGCTGTAGCTTTTGGAGAGCTGTAAAATTTTCTGCATTTCATCAGAGAGTCTAGTAGGAGGAGTTGTCACCAACAAGGAAGAGGCTAGATGTATGAATAGGTCAATGAATTCACAGTAAGTATAAGGGGAGTCATTAACATGGTGGAAGACTGAGGTCCAGAAGATTACAGACCTCCGCTCTCCTTTGAGATCTAATTTTCTGGGGGGAATTTGAAAACTATCTGGTTGATTGTACAACAACAAATGATATATGTATGATGTGTATTTAAACACTCTTTCTCTATTCATGCTCATGAATTTCTCATGGATCTTATTAGCTATGAAGGTGGCATAATCATACTTGATAGCAGGGGGTTGTCCTGGAGTGAAAATGGATAACAAAACTAATGTGGTCTCATCAACATACTCTGTTGTTTTAAATCCCAGGATATAAGAGATCATGTCAATAATGATTTTCCCAACCTCATTTAACCAGACATGGACATAGGGAGGGGGCTCTATGGTCTGGCAATCTAGTCTTATAAATGTTTGAGCAATCCGGGTTAACTCTGACTTGGGAAGTTTGGCACCTTGGTCAAGCAAAAACCCCATGGAAAGAGGAGTCAGAGGTTGAGTGGGCCTGAAGCGTAGCATTTCATTTATGGATTCAGGGGTGATGTAAAAGAGGACACTTCTAGAAGGGGCCATAACTGCTCTTTGAGTGGGCTCATAATTGGCATGACATTGGTGGATGAGGTCAAGGAATACATTCACTGAAGGGAGGTAGTACATGGGCATGTTGGACTCCCAAATTCCATAGACATAAATATTGTTGCGGTAGCTATTCCTAATTTCACAAAATGCTTGGAGATGAGGCTTGTCACCAATTAATTCATTAATTTGGAAATCTCTATCAGCTAAAGGTATCCATTCCAGTTCTTTGTGTGGAGCATTGAGAGGTGCAACATTTAGGGCCACTGGAGCCTCCATTGCTCAATTGTCTGTGATTTTTCAATTTGGAATTTGGGTCTGTGTAGCAAAAGTATATAAAAAAATGGCTCCGGGGCCTTTCTCAGGGAATTGCAGACTAAATTCAATTCGAATTTTAACTTGTTGGGTGAATCTCACAGTGGAAAACGAAGTTTGCAAGGTTTTTTGATAAAACTGGACAAAAACAGTGGTAATGGTGTGCTTGTTGAAAGCAGTTTGATGGTTTGAGCTTAAATTTGGGCGTTTTTTGGAAATTTTGCAGAGGAAAGTTAGAAATAGGGGCTTGGGTACAAGATTTAGGTAAATACCTATTTTTATTTGGCTCACTATGTTTTTAGTTGCAGGAGTCGAGTTTTTTGCGGAAAATGGACAAAACAGGTACGGTTGGGGTGTATTTTTCAAGAGCTATAGACTGAATTTGTTTGATTTTTGGTTCTATGGATGTAATTCAGAGAAAACTAGAAATACATAGGGTTTGGAGGTAATGGAGTAAATACCTGTGTTTTTGCGATGCACACGAGAGCAATTGGCAGGCTGGACGATGATTTGTAGAGTAGGATGCCAGATTATGGTGGCCAGGGTGACGGACTGGAGTTCTGGTGGCAAGTTCATCATAATTTGCATGCACAGGCTCCATAAAACAATGAATAGAAATGGACCAAAACAATCACTTTCACGGGTTTTTTTAACACAATTTTGGCTTCACGGGATTTTGGCACTTTTTGTTCGGTGACGTCAGCGTGACATAATTTTTGTCGTGTAGCGAGGTAAGGAGGGTGACATGGCAGATGATGTGGGTGATGATGTGGAGGTGAGGTGGCATATGACGTGGGTGATGACGTGGAGGTGATGTCATCGGAGGTTGAGCGGGGGCGGTATATGGTATTCCCCACACTGCTTTTGGACAAAAGTTGTTTCAGGCAGAGGGGATGCAATGACACCAGGTGAGCGACATGCGTCCCACGGTACGGTGGGAATACCACTTTTCATCGGGTGCTAATCATCGGCCACGGAGGGGTTCCAATATTTTTGTGGGCCATGGATGGGAAATCACAAATCCAATGGTTGTCAGGGACTGGAGATGACGACTGTTTATTGCGTGGGGAACCAGGTAATAAACCATGATTTAATTTGTATCGGGGGAATTCATATTGGCTGTCAGGGGTTTAGATTATTGATTGACCAGGTGTTAATCAATTTTTCCATATTTTGCGCGGGGAGGGTTGTCCATAGGGTTTCGGATAAACCTTGGACCCCCTTAACACATTAATATATGGCTTATAACTAAGCCCGGGGTGGGATATTAAAATTTCGGGGTTTTTTTTATGTATTTTATATGGTACGGGGATGGGGAAAAATCTTATATAGGAACTATATAATAAAGTTAATATGTTAATATGAAAAATATGTTTAAACAAAAAGTGCTAAGTTTAAAGTGAAAACTTAGGCTTAGGGAGATGAATGGACACCAAGCTATGAAGTTTAGGAAACTTAGCATAAGGGAAGAAAATCATTTTACACAAGAAATGTGGCTTCCTTTTCCTAAGTGAAAACAGAGTTTTGCTTAGTCTTTGTCTTGAAATGAAGTGAACTAGGAGCACTGAGCAGATCTCAGTGTCCTTGGAGGGAGGTTAGTGAGTAATTTTGGGATAAGAGTGAGGGAAGTTAGTCATGCTCCATTTGTTTTGTAGCCAAACCATTGCCATTATGCTTGTGATATTCATGAGATATGAGTTATCTTTGAAAGACAAAATTGCTCATAAACCGGCTTCTGAAACATCAAAACTTCCTACCTAGCCTATTGTTCCTAACATTTTTTCTTCCTTTTTCCTTGGGTGCATTTGAACTAGCAAACCCTTGCTCTTTTCTTTTCTTTTAGCTGCCATCCTATCCAAGTATGCCCTTATTTCTTCCAGGGGCTCAGATTTAGCTATTGAGACCCTTTGCTGCTCTACCTAGCTATTTGTCTGCCAATGCTTGAATTGTTTTGGACAGACTTTATTCTCTATTTCTAAGGCAAGTAAATTTAAATATGGACCTGGCCAAGATTGAGCTATTAGACCATCCATCAACTGTGACACAATTCAACTGATTGCACATAATGAAATTTTCTGCAAAAATAGGATAGTAGTGGCATTTTGGACTGGCACACTTTCCTGGTCTTCTTTGGGGTTCACTTCTTTTCTTTTGACCAATTCATTCTTTTTTCCCTTTGATATTTCTTTTAGGGCATACCCTCTTTTCATTTTTTAATTTTTTGTTTTCTTTGGAATATGGAACACCTTTGCCACCAGCCAAAGGTTTGAACATATTAGGCCTTATCAATGTCAATCATGAAAAATGACACCTATTGGTATAGCAACCTAACAGTGGCTCCACTTGGGGATGGCTTTTCCTGGTGAAAAGTCAAGAACAACAGGTCAAATGGCCTTATGTTCAACTCTTGTTGTATTCTGAAATTTCTCCTTTGCTGTAAGTAACAAAAATGCACATCTGCAACATATATACATTTCTGATAAGATCTTTCAAACAATTATAGCTCTGTTTTGGGATAATTTGTCTCACTATTTTTCTAATATTTTAGAGCTCTTAAATCTTCCTCTTCAACTTTTGTTTGAAGCAAAAAGGTAACACAAAAAGGTGGCACATTTCCTAGACTTCTTCTTAAAGTTCCGTAGATCTTCCTTCCTATCTTATTGCTGTAATGAACTACAAAATGTAAACATTTTTATGTACAAACTAGATTGCTAATATATCAACAAACTGGATCAAAATAATGCTTGATCATTCGACCATTAACTAGCCCATCTTCTGTTCCTGTGCCATCCAAGCTTCTTAAAAAATAGGTGTTGTTTCCTTGTATAGCCTGGATGATGAAAGATCCTCTCCATAGGAAGTCAAACTTTCTGTGTTTTCCTTTATCTTTCCTTCTTGAGTCCCATTTCAAAACTTTGTCTCCAATATAAAAATCCTCTATTTTAGTCCTTTTATCAAATATCTTCTTTAGCGTTTCCTGTAAAACCTGAGATCTTTGATACACCTCTTCTCTAGTCTGCTGCAAATGAATAGTTTGATTGATTCTTCTCTGAATGTCATTGGGTTCTGCTTGCAGCTCTTGTAGCAATTTTATCACAGGGATTCCCAAAGATGAAGGGAATCTAGCCTCCATGTCGTAAACCAATTCATATGGGCTTGTTCCAATGGATCTTTTTGTGGTCAATCTATCTGCCCATAGTGCATTGATAAGCTTTTTATGCCAATTTTTCTTGTTTTCTTCCAATACTTTCTTAATGATATTGATTAAGCTCTTATTGGATGACTCAGCTAAACCATTATCTTGAGGGTAATAGGCTATGGAGTGACCTAAGGTGATGTGGTACTTGTGACAAAAATTGATCATTCTCTTGATTTAAAGGTAGTAGCATTATCTATTATAATCTTCTCCAGATAGCCAAATCTAGACAGGATGTTGGTCTCTAAGAATTGTATTTTTACTGAATCATTGACTTGCCTACAAGGTATGGCTTCTATCCATTTGATGAAGTAATCAGTGGCAGTAAGTATTCACTTGTGTTGGCCAGAGGATGAAGGGTGAATTTCCCCAATGAAGTCTAAACCCCATTGTTGAAATGGTCTTTCAGTGGAAATTGACTTGAGGGGTAGAGGTAGAAGCTTCTTCTTGCAATAAAAATTTTTGCATTTGTGGCAAGTAGTGACAAACTTTTTTACATCAGCAAATAGGGTGGGCCAATAAAATCCAGCCCTTAGGATTTTATTAGCAGTTGATTTCCAATACAAATGTCCACCACAGTCCCCTGCATGAAATTATTTCAACACTTTGTTAGTTTCATCCTTTGTTAAGCAATTCAGTAAAATGCCTTCATGATTTTTCCAAAAAAAAGCATCATCTATAATACAAAACTTTGAAGCCTTCACTTTCAGAAATATTTTCTTAGTTCTGGATAACCCTGGAGGAGCCTACAGGTTTAACAATACATAAATTATGTCAGCATACCGAGGTGATTGTAAAAAGGCGTGATTGATCTGTGGAGTCGCCATCTCCTGTTCATTATCCAGTTCATTGATGTCAAGGGCCTGAAAATTGGTTTCAGTCATAAGTTTTGTTAATCCTTGTCCTTTTATTAGCTTTTTTTATTTAATTTCAATGTCATATTCCAATATGGTAGCAATCCACTTGCCCCTTTTTCCTTCAACTCCTTCTTGAGTTAGAAAATCCTTGACAATAGTATTTAGCACATAAGCTATCACATGAGAGTATAATATATACACTCTGAAGTCCTTAATGGCTTTTACAAGGGCATAAACCTGTTTTTCCATGATTTGGTATTTTAAATGTGCATCTCTAAGCGCTTTGCTGAAAAACGCTATGGGCTTTTCACATCCTTGGTCATCTTTCTGTAATAGGACAACAACAATAGTATGTTTTGAGGCAAAGGAAAAGATTATGAAGTCCCTATCGAACCTTGGGCTTGTAAGGATTGGTGTTTGAGTCAAAGCTATTTTGATTTCTTCAAAGGCTTGTTTGGCTTCTATTGTCCACTTGACCTTAGAATCTTTCTTTAGCATGTTGTATAACAATCTTATCAGTTCAGCCAAGTTGGGTATGAATCTTCTTAAAAAATTGATCTTCCCTAGGAAAGCTTGCAGTTCTTTGATGTTTCTAGGATGAGGAACTTGTAGAATGGCCAGTATTCTGTCAAGATCAATTCTTATACCATCTTTTGAGATCATGTGGCCTAACAGTTTGCCCTCTTCTAGGCCAAATAATGACTTCTTTGGATTTAGTGATATACCATATTTTCTACAGATTAAAAACACTTGTCTAAGATGGTCTAGGTGTTGTTGGCCTGATTTGGAAAAGGCAATGAGATCATCTAGGTATATGACTAAGAAATCATGGCTCGTTGAAATGTTGCCCCTGCATTCTTGAGTCCGAAATGCATTTTTACATACTTGAAGGTTCCCCAAGGTGTTGTAAAAGCAGTCTTGTCTTGGTCATCCGGGTGAACTAAGATCTGATTAAAGCCCAAGAATCCATCTAGCAGTGAAATTCTTGAAGCACCTACTACTCTTTGTAAAATGTGATCCATCTTGGGTAAGGGATAGTTGTCTTTCAGAGAGACTTTGTTGAGGTTTCTCAAATCAACACATAGTATGATCTCTCCTATTTTCTTCCTAATGGGCACTAGATTGGAGACCCATTCAGAAAATCTAATGTGTGAAATTATCCCAGCATCACACATTCTCTTGACTTCTTTTTCAATGAGAGGAAGAAGTACAGGATTTACCCTTCTAAGCTTTTGCTTGAAAGGTTTTTGATTTTCTTTTAGGGGTATTGTATGTTGGATCACAGAAGTATCATATGACTTAAGATCTTCATAACTCCATGCAAAAAAATCCTGAAATTCTTTAAACAATTCAATATACTTCAGCTTCTGGTCAGGGGGCAAGGTTTTGGACAATTTTATCATTCTAGGATTTTGTTCAGTGCCTATATTACAATCCTCAATTTCCGTGTTTAATGGATGCATTTTGGGTTTCCTTGAAATATCATTTGAGTCAAAAATATCCTCAAGGGGACCTAATCCTGTAGGTAAACAGTTATCCTTCAACTCAATCACCTCAGCTTCACCTCCAATAGTATCTTCAACTTCTATTTTTTCAAGCTCTTGCAATTCTTTGCTAATAAAATTTGTTGGATGTAGCAGTTGAGTTGTTGTTTCAGCTGAAATGTGTATTTTAGTATTGATTGTTTGATCAAGTTCATGACCAGTGCTTGTGTCTATGTTAATGCTGGAAAATTCTTCTTTGAGGGTCAGGAAATTATTGATTTGAGTGTCATTATCAAACACCTGCCAGTTTTTAACATTGCCAGGCACAATTGGTCTATTTCTAATCTCAGCTGTAAAGTTGTGGTTTGGTTCAAATGGTAATCTACAAGTCCTGGAAAAAGTTGCCAGATTGTGAGCATGTAGATTGTGTTTCCTTGGGATTTTAGTGAGCTGAGTTTCCAAAAAGGTGTTGAGTATTTCGATGGCCGCTCCTCTATATGATCTTAACCTGAGATCATTTGCAAGAAAGTTTCCTTTCATTTGTTGAATAACTAAATTAGAGTCTCCCAAAATTGATAACCTAGATGCCCCTAGGCTTTTGATCAATTTTAGTCCTAGCAAGAGGGCTTCATATTCAGCCATGTTGTTTGTGCACCTAAAATTCAGCCTATATGCATGTCCTTCAGCATGATCATTTTGCACGTTATGTATCCAAATGCATGCCCCTACTCCTAGCTTATTAACAAATCCTTCAAACTCTAGATACCATAGGATTTCTTGATTACTGCTAGCATTAGGAGTTTCAAAGTTTTACTTAGTAGGGAGATTTGGATTTTCAGTTTCATGTGGTTTCCCCTGTGTGTCTGTATTATCATTGGTCACAGAAATTTCTTTAATCTGAACATTGGATTTTTCATTTATGACTTTTTCTTGTGCTGATATTATAACCTTGTTATCAGTTGGTGGGAAAATTTCAGTATTGAAAAGGATGAAAGAGTCCATATCAGAATGCATGTAATAAATGGGAAAATTCTGGGGCTTCTCTTGGCTGCTGACCACATATTTCATCAAAGTTTCCCTATATAATCTCTTTGGCTGGCCAAAGACTGAGATGGTGGCATAGGACATGTCAAGTTGTAAAGAGCCCTAAAGCTTGGCACCCCAAGATCTAGATAATAACATTCCATACTTGGGTGGGATATCAACCACTACTACATCCATTAGAATTGTCTTGGCAGGGTATTGTACCAATGATACACACAGATCTTTAATCAATCCTAGGCATCTAACTTGGCTAGAATCAAATGAAAATAGGTCTTTGTATGGATGGGTTATGTCTAGCTCCAATTTTTCCATTACTGATTTGGGCATCAAATTGTGAGAGGCCCCATAATCAAACATTGCAATATGAAGTACTTTTTCATGAATATTTAGACTCACATAAAAAGGAGGAACACCTCCATCTACTGATTTGCCATTTACTATAGGACCAAAGATTAATTCTGGTTGGTCATCCAAGACATTCACTGCATCTTTGTGTTCTGAAATTTGTATTGATCTGCTAATTTGTTGTCTATAGACATCATGTTTAGCCAATTCGGATAACAGAATGGCTACCTTCAATTTTCCTATTTCGGTTTTGAGGTTAAAAGGTTTTTCTATCTAAACTTTTGCATTTCGGGCAGCAAGGCTTTCTTTTTCTGTTGTGTTTTCGATGATTTTTTCTTTATCAGGAGTGTTGTTATGAGTTGAATCCACCTCAAAATCAATTCAAGAGGTTCCTTTGCATTTTCTTTGGGAGGAAAGGAAGTTGCAGACTATTTATCATATTCTTGACCATCTGTAACATCTTGAATAGTTGGGATTTTTGAGTTGGCAATTGTGTTAGGAGGGATTTGTGTAGAAAAGTTCTTGCCTTTGGCTTTGGTAGGCTGTTTGATTTCTTTCTGCTTGTTGTCATCAGAGATATCTATTCTCCTACTTCTCAAGTTATACTGTTTATGGACCTCATATACAACTATGTCATACCCTTCCTTAAAATCAAAGGATTCCCCTGATTGAATTTGAAACTGACCTAAAGTGTAGGCCTCTTGGCCTTCTTGGGTTAGGAAAATTTGTTGTCCGCTATTGAGACCCATTAAGTTAATCTGAGTATCTTCCATGGGCTCACTAGAAGTTGAAGCTTCAACATAGTTTTCTTGAAATGGTGACCTAATGCTTTGTTCTAGACCAACTTTTCCAGTGTTGGAGTTTTGATTTTTTCTAGAATTTGGATTTCTTGCAGTGTTGCTTGGTAGACCCTCCCAGGATGATTTCCTCTCAATGGTTTCTACTCTATCCCCAAGTTTGTCCATTCCTTTAATGATCACATATATTTTTTGTTCAAATGTAGAAATTTCTTCCTTAAAAGTTGTTCTTCTCTCAGATCTAGCTCGATTTCTTTTAGAAATCAGATTGGCCTCTACACTGATAGCTATACTTTGCATGTCTTCTAAACTTGGAGGAGCTCTTTCCCTGAGCTAGTAAGCCATGTCAGAGTCAAATCCATCAGGGAATTTAAGCAAGGCCAGGTCTGGTGGATGTCTGAGATTCTGAGGGATAGCATTGTATACATTATTAAACCTGGCACAGTAATCTTGGACACTTTCTTGTGGACCTCTTTTCAAGTTCTCATATTCTGATAATATGTGTAGGGGATCCTTCTTCTTTTCCCATCTATTTAGGAAAGTCTGATAAAGGGCTTGTGGATCAACAATTTTATTTGCAGGGAGGGCCCTAAATCAAGTCCTAACATCACCAATTAAGCTCTGGACAAAAATTTTCATTCTGACATCATCATCATCAATCTCATAGTTTTCAAAATAGTCTGTCATTTTCTTTGTATGTTGTTGGGTTGTGTACATACCAGCACCATCAAAATACATTATTTTTCTTTGGTAATCTTGAGGCATAACCCCTGGATTTGCAGGTAACTGTAAGGGAGCATATCAATTTTCCATGTTTGCAGAGACAAGTGCAACAGCTGGAAGAGCAAGGATAATAGTGGAAATATGTGGTGTAGATGAGGGAGTGTAAAATATGGTTTGGAGTGCTAATGGTGAACTAGGTGAAGCGACAATTATGGCAGAAAGGACTTGTGATTTTCTAGCAGTAAGATCAGTTTGGATAAGGTTCTTTTGAGGTGTATTAATGTTTAAATCATCAGAATTTTCTTGATTATCTTGGCTTCTAAGGTTCTTAGGGATCAAATTAAGATTTTCAAAGATCAGTGGAGGATTTGGATTTGGGTTTGATCCGGTATAAAAAAGGGATGCGTGTAGCCACCCAGCTGCTGGCCAGCAAGCTAATGAGGAAATGTCGTGCCAACGAAGTACAAGCATCCTTGATTGCATTGCCAGAGCAGTGCACATAGGGGGTCCAATTCAACTAGGCACAGTTCCTCTGCGACGAGTTTTTGATGAACTAGAGGGAGGCCCAAGAGTAGGGTAAGACCTTCCACTACACATGGTTGTTATTATTCATCCTGTTGGTTGCAGAGGAGCTACCAAAAGATAGCCAGTTTCCCACTATTAAGGGTGATCTGCCTGAAGCCGTGAGGTACACCTCGCTCTGGGCTACAAAAGATGTGAAGAGGATTCATGAGATGAAGGTGTTTTGGGTGTTCGTGGAGACAAGCATTTGAATGTGGATCAACCGATGACCACACCTATCTCCTACGGTTCATAATAGCTTCCAAAGTGTGGTAGAGTTCAAGGTGGATATGCATAATCTGTATATCCAGGCAAGCAAGGATCCAACACAGAAATGGGTGAAGCTTTCATTCATCGCAAGATATTATGTGATCTTTGCAGTAATGGAGTCATGGCCTCTAGAGTGGCACACCCTGGATGTGGTAGAAATGGAGAAGGCCACAACCCAACAAAGAAACAAGGACACTAAGCTGCACATCGCACAACTGGTTGAAAAGAGGCACCAGGAACAAGAAGCAGCCACACAGTAGAAGGTGGTTGATGCAACATTAGTGGTACAGATGGCAGAAACCACAATAGCACGAACCAGAGAGCCCGAGGAGGGCGAGGAGATTTCCATGGGGCAGCAAACTGGGGAATGGACAGGGAAGAAGAATGTGCGGACCCCAGTTCTGCATCGACCCAACTCAAGCGGCCATGCGGCCCTGAGAAAACAGCTCCCAAGAAGAAGGTAAAAGCGACAAAGACGTCCGTCAACCCAATCACGCTCAGAAAAGGTGATGTGTTTGACATCAGCAAAACGATATGCAAGGTCACGAAGGATGCGCTCCAAGAATTGAGGATGGAGCAGAACACTGTGTTGGGGGTGCTCAGCATGTAGTTACAAGGCTTACATGTACAGTCCCCCTAAATAGGTACAATGGCTTATTACATCGCAACAGGAACCACCGAGGCCGAACAGATGTTGCATGCCCATATGGACAACCCCTTCGTATTGCCCGAAGGTGCACTAACAACAACAACCGAGGGTGGCCAGGCTGTGATGAGTAGCATGAAAGGCATTGGCTTGAAATTGGCTGCCCTGCCACATGAAATTTTGTACGAATTGTAGGATGGGGTCATCGTAGAGCTTCATGCTTGGGAAGGTTGTGTAATTCAGGTCCTGAATGAGTAGAAAATCAACATGGACCAACTCAACCTCCAGCGTGATGAGTTGGTTGCGCAAGCTCATGGACTGGAGCAAGTAGTAGAGGATGCATGCAGGAGCATCCCAGAGTTGGTCATGCCGGTAGAGCTACCAGCAGCAGAGCAGGTCCATAGATTGGTGGCTGGAGTCTGCGAGGCTAGGGAAGAAAGGACAAAGGTTTAGCTGGAGCTGAACCTGAAGATCATCGAGCTAGGATTGAAGGCACAACCCTCCATGCCTATAGAAGTTTAGGAACAATGCACTGATGCTATCCAAAAGGGGCTGGAGGAAATAGGACAGACAATGCAGACTTGTACTTCGATGCTAAAAGATGTTGGAATGATCGCCACACATTGACTTGGTGTTAGAGTCGGTCTTGTCAGTCCTCCGTCAGAGATCAAAACTCTTTCTGCATTTCATTTCTAGGTGTCTCGCTCCATTCACTCAACTTCATTCCACTAGGGGCATGCCATAAATCTGACAGGAGGGTCTTGTCAGTCATTACCCCTTACCCCTCATGTCTAGCACCTGCTGGCTTAGGTCTTTTCATCAATGTTTATTAAAGCCCATGAAAGTCAATGTTTGATATTTTAATGGACAAGAGTCATTTTCAGTCATTAGGTCTAGGGATTAGATAAATTGGTCTTCAAACATGTCCAATAAAGCCATGTAGGCTAGAGGGAGGCCCTTACAAGGTTGTGATTTAAAGATTTTCATCGTCATGTTGACAGATTACAACTGTTCTTCAAAACTTTGTTTTGAAGAAAAGTCAAACAG
>APFE030590391.1:232660-252938 GCA_000404065.3 Pinus taeda | reverse complement strand
GAATGAATTTTTGGAGGGGGACATGAGCACCAAATTCAGAAATTCCACTAGGGTTGGAAAGCAGATAGGCATGGCTTTCTAAAAAGCACACTTGGGCACAATTTTGACTTTAGAAAGTACCTCAAAATTTCCTCCAACGTGGCGCGACACATATAGTTTTGGGTGTGGCGCACAGGTACCCAAAGGCCAAAATCACTTCCGCTCCGCGACATTTTGATTTGCGATTTTCTCCAAGTGGGCCCGCTCATTTACACTACATTTTCTCAGCACCTAAGGCAAAGTTTAAAAAGTATTTTCACTAAAGGTTGGCTTCTATCCAAGTGGTAAAGGAAGGCGAGCAGTCACCCAAGAAATTTGTCATTTTTGTAACGCTGCACCTGTCACTAATGGTTGGCTTTCCATTTCCAGTTTGTAATGATTTGAAAAACTCCCCAACTTTGGGTCGTTCCATTTCCCAATGGAAAAGTCTATTTATTGTATGTCAAACCATTTGCAAAGGGTTGGTTGTAATTTCTGGGAGACTGTGGGAGAGAAACTCAATTACTCATTGCATATTTTGACAGAGAATTAATGAAAGGCAACGACACTGATTCATGAGATCCATGTGGTGTGAGTGTAGCAAATGTATTCTATTTCTATTTCATATGTATTTCGTTATGTTTCACAGTTCATTCATATTCATTTCCAGTGAAATTTTCTAAGTAAGATAAGGTAGAATTCATGCTTATTGCTTTGCCTGTGGGAAAGTTTCACGTTCTGTGTTCTTCTTCCGTTGAAAAGGATTCATGTATTTATGCCCTTTTCACCCTCCTAAACAATCTTTCCATCTCACCTTATTTCAAATTTAATTGCTAAACTTTCCGCCTATCTTGCCTCACGAAGTAATTTGTGCCTTTGTGTTAAATTCTCTACTCATGTTGTTCGTTGGTCCCATACAACCCAGAAACTCAGTAATTTATCAAAAATTGCCTCTTGTTTCCATATTTATTTACCTAGCCTAAAATAAATATTTCATTTTGAGTCATCTCAGACTTTATCATGTATTTTTACTAAGTGTGACCTGGAGAGAGCCCTCTCCTGTTCTGGTAGGGCTAGCTACCAGACTAAGCACGGTTTGTGGTTACCCTGAAATTTGCCTTCCTTCAGCCTAAGGCAGATTTAGGTGCTAACACTTGGGACGAGTCACAATGATTGTGTTGGGGGCTTGTTGGGTAGCGAATCCCCCCACAACATGTTTTAGGGGCTTAAAGCCCGAGTTTTGGTCAATGTAAGGTAGAGACTCTGCAAAGCATGGGCGCGAAGCATGAAAGTCTAGGATGAGCCATATGGTTGTCTGCCCTAAGAATTGTAAAATAATGTAAAGTTGTGTCGGCCTACCCATGGTTCACGGACCATGGGATTGTATAAATAGAGCGAGGCTCTAAGTGTAAAGATAATTTTCTTGGTAAGTAAGTAAGTAATAGATAGATGTGAAGGCATGGTAAAGGCATAGAGTGAAAGGTGAAGTGTATTGGGTCGTAGTAGTAGGAAGAGGCTTTGCAGCTGAGTGTGCAGAGGCCTAGTAGAGTCCACAGTTGAGTGCACGAACCCCTGCAGCTGAGTGCGTAGGGTGGAGTTGGGTCTGTAAGTGGATTGTACTTGGATTTGAAAGCTAATAAAGAGAAGTTTATTATGTGCATCTATTCTCGAATCTGTTTGTTGATGTTATGTGTTACTTTACTCTGTTATTTACTACGCACAATTGATAATCATATGTATGATTGCTTGTAAGTGAATTTAATCTATGTAATCAACTAATGGAGACTAAATAAGGAAGACTTGAGTAAATAACATGGGTTGCATTGCGACTAGAACTGTGTGAAGATAGTATCACAGGGCGCGAGGTGCCCGCAGGTGCATGTAGCACAGTAAGTGCGAAGGTTGGACTACATACCACTCACCACATATCAGACATCCCCAGGGTGTGGAAACCTGGTTCCATCACCCTCCCATACTACTTCGGGTGAGACCTCAGTCCACGCTCCCCAGACTGTTACCGAAAGGGCTAGTAGTACCAGGATTTGCTGCTTGGCTAAATCACTTCCAAACCTGGGTCAGGCCCCACTAAGCCAACACCAGAGGAGGGGGAACGCCTCTTCCACTCATATATGTGGGTGAAAAGTTCTCTGCTGTAGTTCATTGTCAACAACGAGAGTCAAAAGAACCTCATTTCAGCAGACTTCATGAAGCGGTTGGGCCTACCGAGAACAACACATTCGTAGCCATACACCATCGAGTGGCTTCACCAAGGATAAGATCTTTGCATCAGCCAACAATGTCTCCTTCCCTACAAAATCAAGCCCTTCATGGATGAGGTACTATATGATGTTGCTCCTCTTGAATTTGGTGATGTATTATTAGAACAACCATACTTGTGGAAGAGGCATATTTTATATGAGTCTAGACCTTGCTCTGTGATTATTACTTTTTCTAATACGTTGTAAAGGATATCGGAGGTAGCCCCTCCTACTACCATCTCTTTGATCACTGCAAAGCAATGCAGTAAGATCATTTCCCAGACTAGGAAATTTTATTTTCTTGATGATTCACCCTTAGGGTAAGAAGAAGGTTGTGGCCATGACTTCTAGACAAGGCTGCTCCGCATAGCAACAATAGAACCACAATGTCATGGAGGAGCATAGAGACATTTTCACCTCACCTATGGGGGTATCTATGCACTGTCAGGTCAACCACTCCATTGATCTGACCCCAGGCATGCTGCAACCCAATGAACCGATCTACTAACACTCTATTCTAGAGAATGACGTGATCAAGAGGTAGATTCAGGAGTTATTGTAGAAATGGCACATTAGGCCAATGCCATCACCCTATGGGAGCCCGATTGTATCAGTACAGAAGAAGGATGGGACCCGGAGACTCTGTATTGACTATTAGGCACTGAAAAAAATCATTTGTCCAGAATAGGTACTGAATCCCATGGATTGATGACCTTCTGGACAAACTCAAGGGAACCAAATATTTTAGCAAGATTGACTTGAAGTCTGGTTATCACCAGGCACCTATCGAACCCTTCGATGTGTGGAACACCGCCTTCAAATCAAGGGAGGGCCTTTTTGAATGGTTGGTCATGCCTTTCGGTTTGATGAATGCCCTTATAACCTTGATGAGATTGATGGATGACATCTTACGATCCTTAACCAATGCATTCGCTGTGGTGTATTTAGATGACATCTTGATCTTCAATCGGATTTGGGAAGAGAACCTCCACTGTATTTAACAGGTCCTTCAAACCCTGCGATAACACAAGTTGTGTGCCAATTTCAAGAAATGCACTTTTGGCATGACCTAGGTTCAATATTTAGGGTACACCATTTATGAGAAAGGTGTGCATGTGGACCTAGCCATGATACAAGTCATTCAGGATTGGCTAGCCCCAACCACTGTAACAAAGCTTTGCAACTTTCTGGGTCTTGCCAATTTCTACCAGAAGTTCGTGTTGGGGTTCTCTCATATAACCTGGCCTTTAAGTCAAGTCACCAAGGGTGGAGTGAAAGATTTTTTTTTTGGTATAAAACCCAACAAAAGGCATTTGTTGTGTTGAAGCATTGCCTCTGCTCTGCACTAGTGCTCACATGACCATCCATGTAACAACCATTTGAGATTGAGACATACGCCTCTAACTATACTATTGGTGCAGTTCTTACTCAGCAGGGGCATCTAGTGGCTTACAATAGTGAGACACTTTCAAACAAAGTCCAAAAGTATCCCACTTACGAAAAAGAAATGTGTTCCATTGTGCAAGCCCATCTTAAATGGAAAAACTATATTCTGGGGAAGGAAATGGTCATCCACACAGACCACCAACCTCGACAGTTTATATAGACATAAAGGAAGTTGCAGAACGATCACCATAAAAAATGGTCCATATACCTGCAACAATTCCATTTTAACATTAAGTATAAGAAGGGAAACACCAATAATGTTTCAGACTTCCTCAATCAACCACTAGTCATGGCGCTGATCACTGTGCTCGACTTTTGTGGGCACAAGACTTCTAATGGCCACATCTATATGAGAGAAATCTAGAATTTGGTAGCACATACCAGACACTCTTGGCAGGTAAGAAAGTTCAAGATGTTCACCTCCAGGATGCATTGTTATGCCACATAGGACACATTTTTGTTCTTTCAAGCGAACATGCCAATATGATTTGGGAGGCACACTACAATTAGGTCCCTGGACATTTCAGGGTAGAGAAAATAGTGGAAGTAATGCAAAAGTATTTTTATTGGTTGAACCTTCGTTGAGATGTTGGGAGGTACATTAATCTTGCTCTGCCTATGTCATTTTCAAACCAACCATCAAGAAGCAAGGCCTATATACTTCTCTGCGTACTCTTATTCGACCTTGGGAATCCATCTCCATAGATTACATGTTGGGTCTTCCTTTTACTAAGCACGGAAATGACTATGTTTTCGTGGTCATCAAAAGATTCTCTAAGATGGCCATTATGGCGACCTGCAAGAAAAGTATCATAATAGAGGCCACTGCTAAGCTCTTCTTTGAGCGAGTGTGGGTACACTTTTGGATCTCACAGTCCATTGCCTCTGATTGGGAGAGTAGATTACTAAGTGAATTTTGGTCAAGTCTCTAGTTGATGTTGGATACCAAACTCACGAATTCCATAACTTGCCATCCCCAAACTGATATCCAAATAGAAGTCATCAATAGGATGATAATACACATTTTGTGCATGTACAACTTGAAGCATCCACACACATGGAACGAAATCCTCTCCTATGTCCAACATAGCTACAATAGTGCTCTCCACAACTCAATGGGCCACATCCCCTTTTAGGTAGGGCTAGGTTTTTAGCCATTATGTCCCATTGATGTGTCCATACCATTTTCAGTTACTCAGGTAGATTAGACTCATGTATAGTCTGAAACCGACAGGGCTAACAGATTCATTGAGCACATTCAACACATCCATTGGAAATTCCATGATATATTGGACAGAGCCAATGCTAGGTATAGGAAGCACCATGATCAGCATCAAGTGTCACACAAGTTCTAGGTGGGTGACAAAGTTTGGCTACATTTGTAGAAGGAGTGCCTCACTGGACCCCATGGAAAGCTTCACCCACTTCAATATGGGCCATAAACCATCACCAAGGCTATAGGGGACAATGCCTTTGATCTTAGCATTCCACCATTCCTTGGCCTGCACCCTGTGTTCAATGTAGACCACCTTCGGCCATAATTTCCACCATTGTTGGACACATCCGACATTGCAGAAGAACTCACACTAACATATCTAAACCCAGACTGCATGGAATAGGCCATAGCTGATCGGATCATGGGCACATAGATCAAGAACATCTTCCAACAAAAGATTAAAATGTATCAGGTTGTCAAAGCTGACCAACTCTTGTAGAAAGGAAAGTCGCTCATGAGGGACCAAGTTCAATAGAAGTTCCCCCATCTCATGGAGGCACTCAATGCAATGGGGACCATCACTTCCTAAGGGGGGAGGACTGATCCAGGTGGATATTGGTGGCCACCCTCCTATTCCACTTGGACCCCCAACATCGTCTCTTTCAGTTTTTCAGTTTCCTTAATTGTAGCACAATTTACTATTTTTGGCAGTTTTTCGAGTCCTGAACTTTCAGAGCCATTTTGAGGCCCTAAATGACGTTCTTAGGGAAGACAGAGAGATATGAAAATTTCCAAAGGATTAGGTATTTTTTTTCATCCTACTCTTTGTGAGATTTGAAATGAGGTATTATGATAGCCAAACTGATATTGTATGCCAAAATTACGACCTCGAGAAATTGATGTACCAATTTACCCAAACGGTACCCATAATTTTGGCGCCTCATCTCCTAGGGTTAGGTTTCTGGATGTTTAGGCTTTTCCATTATTTCTAAATAATAAATAAGCCTTTGAGCCTCATTGTAACACAGTTCAGAGGCATGTAGCCACCACATCACTTCTCATAGGTAAGCTACCATCACCTGAGCTAGTTTAATTCCATTATGTTCGTATGCATATTTTAGTATTCTGATATTAATGAAATGAAGTGTTATTTCTGCTACATTTATTTATTTATGGTTATATATTTAATATTTTTTGTTCATGTTTAAGTTCACATCAATGGTATCAAAGTGGTCTACTCTTTCTTTGTTTTTCTTTGCATGGCCCCAACAAGGTCAGGGTATAAGGAGTTAGGGACCGATCTATTGAACCTTTGCAAGACCAAAATTGTAAACCTTGGCAGCCTCCCATGGTTGAAGAAATTAAAGATGAGGGGGTAGGAGATCCTTTCAAAATATTTCTCGAGGAAGCCTTCAAGCAATATAAGAACACGATGATGGATAACTTTTTCCAGATCCTTCGATGGCTACCCATAGGTGAAACATCTTCATCCAGTAGCCACTCTGGAGGCACCACTCCGTGTAAGGTACAATTTAACTTCGATATTCCCATATTTGAGGGCCAAATTGATGCAAACGCCCTCAATAAATGGCTATATCTATTGGTAGGATATTTTTCAATTCATAAATTTTCCAATTGGGAAAAGATTATTTTTTCACTTATCAAATCTGCCCCACATGTCAAGGATTGGTGGGAAACCTACTATGACCAAAAGGATGATAGGGAATCCTCATTTTTTTCAGGTGCACACACTTGATATTCTTTCTGATACGCCATCAAGGAACAATATTACCCTGTCGGGAGCTATGAAGATAAATACATAAATTTGACCACACTATGGCACAAAAGGGACAAAGATGTGCCAGAGTTCACAAATATTGTCCATACCCTCTGTACTAAGTTGGGTATCAAGGATTCTAAGTGAAACTTGGTACTTAACTACCAAAACTGTCTACAAAAGTACATCTAGGATGAGATGGAGTTCCTGTCCCTCTCCTTGCTCGGCACGACATACCGATACTTTGTCAAGATTGAGCAAAAGTTTAAATAGAAGAAGCAAGACTTTAGATCTATAAATCTAAAGAAAGGAAAAGGCACCCCCAACCATAGAGTAAAGGCAAAAAACAAGGTAGGGTAGCCCAGGAAAATCGGTTGAAGCCAAAAGCAAAGAACAACACCACAATGATAAAGAAGGACACATGAAAATGGTGTGATTTCATAACAGCTCCACTCACAACACAATTGAGTGTCGGGCCAAGCAGTCACTAGTGGTCGAGTTGAAGGCTTCTGAATCAAATGCATGTATTGACTCTGGGTCAAAACACAGCATGGTGAATGACAAAGGGAAGCAGAACATTGAAGTGGAGCCTAGTGCCACCATGGCCACCACCAAAATCTAGAAGAATGAACCTGAAGATCCAGAGGAGGGGGAACACCTCTTCCACTCACAGATGTGGGTGAAAGGTTCTCCTCTACAGCTCATTGTCAACAATGGGAACCAAAAGAACCTCTATTTAGGAGAGGTCGTGAACAAGATGGGCCTACCAACGACAATAAATCTGCAATCATACACCATCAGGTGGATTCGCCAAGGTTGAGATCTCTATGTCAGCTAGCAATGTTGTCTTCCCTACAACATCAAGCCTTTCACATATGATGTATTGTTTGATGTTTCTCCTCTTGATGTTTGCAATTTATTATTAAGATAACCATACTTGTGGAAGTGGCATGTTGTATATGTGTCTAAGCCTCTCTCTATGATTATTACTTTTGGAAATAAGTTGTATATGATACCGAAGGTAGCCTCATTTATTGCCATCTCTTTGATCACTACAAAGAAATGTAGTAATATCATTTTCCATACCAAGAAATTTGTTTTCCTTATGATTATACCTCAGGGAAAGAAGAAGGTTGTGGCCATGGTTTCTAAACAAGGCTCCTCCACACAGCAGTAGCAGATGGACAAGGTCGTGGACATGTATAAGGACATTTTCGCCTCACATATAGGGGTACCTATGCACTGTGAGGTCAAGCACTCCATCGATATGACCCCGGGCGCGTTGCTACCCAATAGACTGATTTATCAATGCTCTTTTCTAGAGAACAATGAGATCAAGAGGTAGATTCAAGAGATATAGAAATGGCACATCAATCCAAGCTCATCACCCTCTGGGAGCTCGATTGTATTGGTACAAAAGAAGTGTGGAACCTGGAGACTATGTATTGACTATCGAGCGTTGAACAAGATCTTTGTTTGGAATAGGTACCCAATCCCACAGATTGACGATCTTCTGGACCAGCTCAAGGGGGAAAAATATTTCAGCATGATTGACTTGAAGTCTAGTTATCACCAGATGCCTATCAAACCCTTTGATGTGTGGATGACCACATTCAAATCCAAGGAGGGCCATTTCGAATGGTAGGTCATGCCTTTTGGGTTGACAAATGCCCCCACAACCTTCATGAGATTGATGAATGACATCTTGCAACCCTTCACCAATGCATTCATGGCGGCGTATTTATATGACATCTTGACATTCATCCAGAGTTGGGAAGAGCACCTCCACCATATTCAACAGGTCCTTCAGGCCCTGCGACAAGACAAGTTGTATGCCAATTTGTAGAAATGCACTTTTGGCATGACCCGGGTTCAATATATGGGGTGCATCATTGATGAACATGGCTTTCATGTGAACCCAGCCAAGATACAAGTCATTTGGGATTGGCCAACCCCAACCACTCTAATAGAGCTTTGAATATTTTTGGGTCTTGCCAATTTCTATCATAGCTTCTTGTTGAGGTTCTCTCATATCACCTGGCCTTTAAGTCAAGTCACCAAGGGTGGAGCGAAATATTTTTTTTTTTGGTTTGAAATCCAACATAATGCATTTTCTGAGTTGAAGCATTGACTATTCTCTTCACCAGTGCTCATATTAGCAAACTTGCAATAACCATTTGATATTGAGATATATGTGTTTGCCTATGCTATTGGTGTGGTTCTTACTCAGCAGGGGCATCCAGTGGCTTACCACAGTGAGACACTTTCAGACACAGTCTAAAAGTATCCCACTTATGACAAATAAATGTATTCCATTGTGTAGGCTTGTCATCAATGGAAGCATTACATTAAGGGGAAGGAAAAAATCATCCACATAGACCACTGACCCTTGCAGTTCATACAGACACAAGGGAAGTTGCAGAATGATCAACATTAGAAATGGTCCACGTGCCTACAAAAATTGCATTTGAACATTAAGTATAAGAAGGGAAACACCAATAATGTTGTAGATTTCCTCAGTCGGCCACCATTCATGGTGTTGATCACTATGCTCACCTCCTGTGGGCAAAAGACTTCGGGGTGGACACATCTTTACAAGAGCGATCTATAGTTCGGAAGCACATACCAAACACTCTGAGAAGGTAAGAAAGTTGCAAATGTTCACCCCCAGGATGCACTCTTATGCCACTTGGGACACATATGTTTTCCTTCAAGCAAGCATGGCAAGATGATTTGGGAGGCGCTCTACAGTTGGGTCGTTGGATATTTTGGAGTAGAGAAAATAGTGGCAATAATGTAGAAGTATTTTTATTGGCTAAACCTTCATCGAGATGTTGGGAGGTACATTAAATTTTGTGCTACCTACACCATTTCCAAACCTACCATCAATAAGCTAGGCCTATATACTCCTTTTCATACTCCTAGTCAACCTTGGGAATCCATATCCACGGATTACATGTTAGGATTTCATTCTACTAATTAGCATGACAACGACTTTGTTTTCATGGTCATCGACAAATTCTCTATGATGGCCATTATGGCAGCTTGCAAGAAGAGTATCACAGTAGATGCCACTTCTAAGCTCTTATTTGAGTGAGTGTGGGTACACTTTGGAATCCCACATTCCATTGTCTCTAATTGGGACAATATATTCCTAAGTGCATTTTGATCAAGTCTCTGGTCAATGCTAGATACCAAACTCACTATTTCCATGACTTTCCATCCCCAAACCGATGGCGAAATAGAAGTCGTCAACATGATGATCATACACATTCTACACATGTATAACTCGAAGCATCCTTGCACATCGGATGAAAGCCTCCCCTATGTCCAGAACAGCTACAACAAAGCTCTCCATAGCTCAATAAGCCACAACCCCTTTCAAGTAAGGGTGGGATTTCAACCATTGTGTCCCATTGCTGTGACCATACCATTTGAAGCTACTCAAGAAGATTCATCTCATGTCTAGTCTGAACCCAATAGGACTAACAAATTCATTGATCATATTCAAAACATTTGGCACTAGGTCCATGATATATTGGACAAAATCATTTCTAAGTACAAGTAGCGCCATGATCAGCATCGGGTGCCACACAAGTTCCAAGTGGGCGACAAAGTTTGGCTACATTTGTAGAAGGAGTGCCTTGCTATACGCCATCATAAGATTCGCCTACTCCAATATGGGCCATACACCATCACCAAGGTTGTAGGGGATGATGCCTTCGAGCTCATAATTCCACCTTTCCTCGGTTTTCACCCTGTGTTCAATGTAGATCACCTTCAACCAAACTTTCCACCATCATTGGACACATCCAACATTGCAGAACAACTCACAACAACAAAGCTAAACCCATACTACATGGAACAAGCCAAAACTAATCGGATCATGGACACTTTGATCAATAACACTCGCCAAAAAAAGATCCAACTGTATCAGGTTGTCAAAGTTGGCCAACTCCTGCAGCAAGGCAACTGGCTCACCAGAGACCAACTTCAACAAAAGTTTCCCCATCTCATGGAGGCACTCAACACAATGGGGACCATTTCTTCCTAAGGGGGGAGGAATGATCCAGGTGGATATTGGTGGTCACCCTCCTATTCCACTTGGATCCACAATACTGTTTCTTTCAGATTTTCAGTTTCCTTAATTGTAGCATAGTTTACTATTTTTGGCAATTTTGCCCACAGTTTTGCGCTTCATCTCCTAGGGTTATGTTTATGGATGTTTAGGGTTTTCCATTGTTTCTCAATAATAAATAGGCCTTGGAGCTTCATTGTAGCATAGTTTAGAGGCATTTAGCCACCACATCACTTCTTAAAGATAAGTTACCATCACCCGAGCTAGTTTATTTCCATTCATTTTTTAGGCATATTCCATTATTATGATATTAATGAAATGAAGCATTATTTCTGCTGCATTTATTTATTTATGGTTATATCTATAATTTTTTGTGTTCTTATTTAAGTTCGGATAAGTGGTATTAGAGCGGTCTGCTCTTTATCTATTTTTCTTTGTATATCCCCAACGAGGTCTAGGTAGAAGGAGTTAGGGCTCGATTTGGTTGAACCTTTGCAAGACTAGTAGAGAAAAACCATGATGGCCTCCCATGGTGGAAAAAAAAAAGAAAGACGAAGCGGCAGGAGATCCTTTTTAAAATAATTCTCAAGGAAGCCCTCGAGTGACAAAGGAATGTGATGATGGATAACTTTTCCTAGATCCTTCAACGACTACCCACAGGCGACACATCTTCATCCAAAAACCACTCTAAAGGTGCCACTCCTTTTAATGTACAAGTTAACTTTGATATTCCCATATTTGAGGGCAAAATAGATGCAAACAACATAGTTAAATAGTTGAATCTTTTGGATGGATATTTTCCAATTCATGACTTTTCCAATCGGGAAAATATTACTTTTTCACTTCTCAAATCCGCCCCACACATCAAGGACTAGTGGGAAACCTACTGTGAACAAAAGGACGAGAGGGAATATTCACTATTTTCAGACGCACCCACTTGGGATTCTTTTCAATATGGGATCAACGAACAATATTACCTTATCAGGAGCTAGGAAGATAAATACACAAAGTGGACCACACTATGGTAGGGAAGGGACCAAGATGTGCCAGAGTTCACAAATATTTTACGTACCCTTTGCACTAACATGGGTATCAAGGATTCAGAGTGGAATTTGGTACTCAAGTACTGTGGATTTCTACACAAGTGCATTCAGGAAGAGATGGAGCTCTTGGACATCTCCTATCTTGGCACGACATACAGATACATTGTCAAGATTGAGCAGAAGTTTAAATTGAAGAAGCAAGACTCTGGATACACAAATTCAAAGCAAGGAAAAGGTGCTCCCAAACCACAGAGAAAAGGCTAAAGCCAAGGTGGGATGGACTAGGACAACCTTCCAAAGCTGCAAGCAAAGAAAAACACCACGATGACAAAGAAGGACATGAAAAAATGGCGTCAGTTCCATAAGAGATCCACTCAAAACACAAGTGAGTGTCGAGCCAAGTAGTCACTGGTGGCCCAGATGAAGGCTTTTGAATCAGACACATGTTCTAACTCTGAGTGAAAAACCAATAAAGGGAATGACAAAGGAAATTAGATCATTGACGCAGAGCCTAGTGCCATTGTAACCACCACCAAAATCGAGAAGAATGAGCCTGAAGATCTAGAGGAGGGGGAATGCCTCTTCCACTCACATATGTGGGTGAAAGGTTCTCTGTTGTAGTTCATTATCAATAGCGAGAGCCAAAAGAACTTGATTTCAAAAAAGGTCGTGAAGTGACTAAGCCTACTAATTATAGCACATCTGCATTCGTACACCATCGGGTGGCTTCACCAAGAATGAGATCTCCACGTCAACTAGGAGTTTTGCCTTCCCTATAGCATCAAGCCCTTCATGGATGTAGTATTTTGTGATGTTTCTCTTCTTTAAATTTGTGATGTATTATCAAGAAACCATACTTATGGGAGTGGCATGTCATATATGAGTCTAAACCTTGCTCTATGATTATTACTTTGGAAAATAAGTTATACAGGATACCGAAGGTAGCCCCATTTACCACCATCTCTTTGATCACTACAAAGCAATCTAGTAAGATCATTTCCTAGACCAGGAAATTTGTTTTCCTTATGATTCACCCTCAGGACAGAAGAAGGTTATGGCCATGGCTTCCAGACAAGGCTCCTCCGCACAGTAGTAGTAGTAGATGAACAAGGTTGTGGAGGAGTATAAGAACATTTTTGCCTCCCTTACAGGGGTACCTATGCACTTTCACATCAAAAACTCCATGTATCTGGCCCCAGTCTCCCTGCTACCCAATGGAATGATCTATCAATGCTTTGTTCTGGAGAATGATGAGATTGAGAGGTAGATTCAGAATTTGTTGTAGAAAGGGCACATCAGGAAAATGTCATCACCTTGTGGGAGCTCCATTGTATTGGTACATAAGAAGGATGGGACTTGGAGACTCTGTATTGAATATTGTGCACTGAACAAGATCATTGTTTAGAATAGGTTCCAAATCACACGGATTGATGACCTTCTGGACCAACTCAAAAGGGCCAAATATTTTAGCAATATTTACTTGAAGTTAGATTATCACCAGGTGCCTATAGAACCCTCTGATGTGTGGAAGACTACGTTCAAATCAAGGGAGGGCCTTTTTGAATGGTGGGTCATGCCTTTTGGTTTGATGAATGCCCCCGTGACCTTCATGAGATTAATGGATGACATCTTGCAAACCTTAACCAATGCATTTGTGGTGGTGTATTTAGATGACATCTTGATCTTCAGTCAGAGTTGGAAAGATCACCTCCACCATATTTGACAGGTCCTTCAAACCTTACGACAACACAAGTTGGGTGCCAATTTGGAGAAATGCACTTTTGGCATGACCCAAGTTCAATATCTATGATACATCATTGATGAGAAGGGTGTGCATGTGGACCCAACCATGATACAAGTCATTCGGGATTGGCCAGCCCCAACCACTATAATAAAGCTCCGCAAATACAGTTGAGTCATTGGACCTTTTGGAGTAGAGAAAATAGTTTCAATACTGTAGAAGTATTTTTATTGGCCAAACCTTCGTCAAGATATTGGGAGGTACATTCAATCTTGCATTGCCTACACCATTGCCGAAACAACAATCAAGAAGCAAGGCTTATATACTCCTTTGCCTACTCCTAGTCGACCTTGGGAATCCATGTCCATGAATTACATGTCAAGCATTATTTCTACTAAGCACAACAATGATTGTGTTTTCGTGGTCATCAACATATTCTCTACGATGGACATTATGCCAACCTTCAAGAAGAGTATCATAGAAGAGGCCACTGCTAAGCTCTTCTTTGAGCGAGTGTGGGTACACTTTGGGATCCTAGAGTCAATGATCTCTAATGGGCATAAAAGATTCCTAGGTGAATTTTGGTCAAGTCTCTTGTCGATGTTGGATACCAAACTCACTAAGTCCATGACTTTCCATCCCCAAACTGATAGCCAAATAGAAGTCATCTACAGGATGATCATACACATTCTGTGCATGTACAAATCGAAGAATCCATGCACATCAGATAAAAGACTCCCCTATGTCCAAAATATCTATAGCGGAGCTCTCCACAGCTCAATGGGCCACAACCCCTTTTAGGTAGGGCTTGAATTTAAGCCATTATGTCTAATTGATGTGGCCATACCATTTGCAGCTACTCAGGCAAATTCGGCTCATGTCTAGTCCGAAGCCAATTGGGCTAAAAACTTTATTTAGTGCATTCAACACATTTCCAATAGGTCCATGATATATTGGACAAAGCTAGTGCCAATTACAATCAATGCCATGATCAGCATCAACTGCCACATAAGTTCCATGTGGGCAAATTTTTTTGGCTACATTTGCAGAAGGAGCTTCTCGTTGGACCCCATCAAAAGATTCATTTGCTTCGATATGGGCCATACACCATCACCAAGGCTATAGGGGACAATGCCTTTGAGCTCATCATTTCATCATTCCTTGGTATGCACCCAGTGTTCAATGTAGACCACATTCGGCCATGCTTTCCACCATCTCTAGACACATCTAACATTGAAGAACAACTCACACCAATGAAGCTAAACCCAGACTACAAGGAACATGCAACAACTAATCAGATCATGACCACATAGATCAAGAACATTTTCCAGTAGAAGATTCAACTATATTGGGTTGTCAAAGCTGGCGAACTCCTACACCAAGGTAATTGGCTCACCAAGGACCAAGTTCAATAGAAGTTTCCCCATCTCATGGAGGCACTCAATGCAATGGGGACCATTTCTTCCTAAGGGGGAAGGATTGATCCAAGTGGATATTGGTGGCCACCCTCCTATTCCACTTGGACCCCTAACACTGTCACTTTCATTTTTTCAATTTCCTTAATTGTAGCACAATTTACTTTTTTTGGCATTTTTCAGGTCCTGAACTTCCAGAGCTATTTTGAGTCCCTAAACAATGTTTTTAGGGAAAACAAAGAGGTTAGAAAGACTCTAAAATAGGATAGAAAAATTATTTTTGGCCCACTCTTTGAGATATTTGAAACGAGGTATTATAATAGCCGAAAAGAGATCATATGCCAAATTTATGACCCTGGAAAATTGATGTACCAATTTACTTAAACAGGGCCCACAATTTTGGTGTTTCATCTCCTAGGGTTAGGTTTCTCGATATTTATGTTTTTCCATTGTTTCTCAATAATAAATAAGCATTGGGGCCTCATTGTAATAGAGTTCAAAGGCATGTAGCTGCCACATCTCTTCTAGGAGATAAGCTACCATTGCCCGAGCTAGTTTATTTCCATTTTGTTTGTAAGCATATTTCGATATTCTGATATTAATGAAATGAAGTGTTATTTCTATTGCATTTTTGTATTTATGGTTATATTTGTAATTTTTTGCATTCCTGTTTAATTTTGGATCAGTGGTAACAGATCGATCTTCTCATTCTCTATTTTTCTTTTCATGCCCCCAACAAGTTCATGGTTTGCAATGCTAGCCTTGCAAAGGTTCAACCAGATTGAGCCCTAACTCCTTTCAAAATATTTCCTGACAAAGCCCTTGAGCGACAGAGGAACACAATGATAGATAAATTTTCCCAGATCCTTCAATGACTTGTCACAGGCGATGAATCTTCATCCAACAAGCACTCTGGAGGTGCCACTCCTTTTAAGGTACAAGTTAGCTTCGATATTCCCATATTTGGGGGCCAAATAGATGCAAACGTCATAGATAAATGGTTGAATCTATTGGAAGGATACTTTTAATTTCATAAAATTTCCAACCAATAAAAGATTACTTTTTCACTTCTCAAAGCCAACCCACACATCAAGGATTGATGGGAAACCTACTGTGAACAAAAGCACAAGAGAGAATCCTCATTTTTTTCAGCCGCACCCACTTGGGATTCTTTTCGAGATGCCACCAAGGAACAATATTACCTTGGTGGGAGCTATGAAGATAAATACATAAAGCAGACCATGCTATGGCAGGGAAGCGACTAAGATGTGTCGTAGTTCACAAATATTTTCCATACCCTGTACTCTAAGTTTGTTATCAAGGATTCTCAATGGAATTTATTACTCAAGTATCACGGCTGTCTACATAAGTACATCAAGGATGTGATGGATTTCCTGGACATCTCCTTGCTTGGCACAACATATTGATACATTGTCAAGATTAAGCACAAGTTTAAATAGAAGAAGAGATAATTTGGATCTCTAAATATGAAGCAAGGAAAAGGTGCCCCCAAACCACAGAGCAAAGTCCAAAGCCAAGGCAGTGTGGCCCAGGACAACCCGCCAAAGCACAAGCAAATAAAAACACCACAGAGACAAAGAAGGACATGGGAAAATGGTGTGAGTTCCATAAGAGCTCCACCCATAACACAAGTGAGTGTCGGGCCAAGAAGTTACTAGTGGTTGAGCTGAAGGCTTCTGAATCAGACGCATGTTCTGACTTTAAGTTAGACCCAAACAATGGGAATGACAAAGGGAACCAGATCATTGACGCAAAGCCCAGTGCCACCATGGCCACCAAACAAATCCAGAAGAATAAGTCTAAAGATCCATAGGAGGGGGAATGCCTCTTCCACTCACAGAGGTGGGTGAAAGGTTCTCCGTTGTAGTTCATTGTCAACAGTGGGAGCCAAAATAACCTCATTTCAACAAAGGTTGTGAAGTGGTTGGGCCTACCGATGATAGCACATCTGCAACTGTACACCATCAAGTAGCTTCACTAAGGACAATATCTCTGCATCAATTAGAAGTGTCCCCTTCCCTACAAAATCAAGCCCTTCATGGAGGAGGTATTGTTTTATGTTGCTCCACTTGAAGTTTGTGATGCATTATTAGGACAACCATACTTATGGAAGAGGCATATCTTATATGAGTCTAGACCTCACTCTGTGAATATTAATTTGGGCAATAAGTTGTACGATATACCAAAGGTAGCCCTATATACTTCCATCTCATTGATAATTGCAAAGAAATGTAGTAAGATCATTTCCCATACCAGGAAATTTGTTTTCCTTATGATTCGCCCTCAGGGCAAGAAGGTTGTGGACATAGCTTCCAGATAGTTCTCTTCTACATAGTAGTAGTAGATGCACAAGTTCATGGATGAGTATAGGGAAAATTTCTCCTCACCTACAAGGGCACGTATGCACTATTAGGTCAAGCACTCCATTGATCTTACGCCGAGCACATCGCTACTCAATGGAACGATCTATCGATGCTCTGTTTTGGAGAGTGATGAGATCAAGAGGTAGATTTAGGAGCTATTGCAGAAAGGGCACATTAGGCAAGGCTCATCACACTATGGGAGCCCGATTGTATTGGTATAGAAGAATGATGGGACCTGGAGACTCTGTATTGACTATCGAGTGCTGAACAAGATCACTGTCCAGAATAGTTATCAAATCCCATAGATTGATGATTTTTTGGACCAGCTCAATGGGGCCAAATATTTCAACAATATTGACTTGAAGTTCGGTTATCACTAGGTTCCTATTGAACCCTCTGATGTGTGGAATACTGCCTTCAAATCCAAGCAGGGCCTTTTCGAATCGTTGGTCATGTATTTTGGGTTAAGGAATGCCCCCATAACCCTCATGAGATTGATGAATGACATCTTGTGACCTTTCACCAATGCATTCGTGGTGGTGTATTTAGATGACATCTTTATCTTCAACAAGAGTTGGGAAGAGCACCTCCACCATATTTGACATGTCCTTCGAAACCTGCGGTAACACACGCTGTGTGACAATTTGGAGAAATGCACTTTTGGCATGACCCACGTTTAATATTTGGGGTAAATCATTAATGAGCAGGGCATGCATGTGGACCTAGCCAAGATACAATTCATTTTGGATTGGCCAGCCCCACCCACACTAATAGAGCTCTGCAAATTTCTGTGTTTTGTTAATTTCTACCACATGTTCATGTTGGGGTTCTCTCATATCATCTTGTCATTAAGTCAAGTCACCAAGGGTGGAGAAAAATCAAAGCTTTTTTGGTTTGAAACCCAAAAGAAGTTGTTTTCCGAGTTGAAGCATCACCTCTGCTCTGCACCACTTCTCACATTACCAGACCTGCAACAACGATTTGAGATTAAGACAAATGCCTCTAACTATGCTATTGGTGTAGTTCTTACTTAGCAGGGACATCTAGGGGCTTACCACAGTGAGACACTTTCAGACATAGTCCAAAAGTATCCCACTTATGACAAAGAAATGTATTCCATTGTTTAGGCTTGTTGTCAATGGAAGTATTACATTTTGGGGAAGGAAATGGTCATCCATAGAGACCACCAACCCTTGTAGTTCATACAGACACAATGGAAGTTGCAAAACAATCACCATCAGAAATGGTCCACATACCTGCAACAATTCCATTTTAACATTAAGTACAAGAAGGGCAACACCAATAATGTTGTAGACTCCTCAACCGACCACTAGCCATGGTGTTGATCACTGAGTTGGACTCCTTTGGGCATGAGACTTTGGGGTGGCCTCATCTTCACGAGAGTGATCCAGAATTTGGCAACACATACCAGGCACTCCTGGAAGGTAAGATAGTTCCAAATTTTCACATCTAGGATGCACTATTATGCCACCTGGGACACATATGTGTTCCTTCAAGTGAGTGTGCCAATATTATTTGGGAGGCACAGTACAGTCGGGTCGTTGTACTTTTTATATTAGAGAAAATAGTGGCAATACTGCAAAAGTATTTCTATTGGTTGAACCTTTGTCAGGATGTTGGGGGTTACATTAAATCCTACACTTCCTGTGCCATTTCCAAACAAACCATTAAGAAGCAAGGCCTATATACTCCTCTACCTACTCCTAGTCGACCTTGGGAATCCATCTCCATGGATTACATGTCAGGAATTCCTTCTACTAAGCATGGAAACAATTGTGTTTTCGTGGTCGTCGCCAGATTCTCCAAGATGGGCATTATAGTGGCAAGGATGAAGAGTATCACAATAGAGGCCACTGCTAAGATCTTTTTTTAGTGAGTGTGGGTACAATTTGGGATCCCACAATCCATTGTCTCTGACCAGGAAAATAGATTACTAAGTTCATTTTGGTCAAGTCTCTGGTCGATGTTGGATACCAAACTCACTAAGTCCACAACTTTTCGTCCCCAAACTGATGGCCAAAGAGAAGTCGTAAACTAGATGATCATACACATTCTTTGCATGTACAACTCGAAGCATCCATGCACATGAGATGAAAGCCTTCCCTATGTCCATCATAGCTACAACAGATCTCTCCACAACACAATGGGCCATAGCCCCTTTCAGGTAGGGCTGGGATTTCAACCATTATGCCTCATTGATGTGGCCATACCATTTGTAGATACTCAGGCAGATTCGGCTCATGTCTAGTCCAAAGTCAACAGGGCTAACAACTTCATTTAGAACATTCAACACATCCACCAACAGGTCCATGATATATTGTACAAAGCCAATGCTAAGTACAAGCAGCGCCATGATCAACATTGGGTGCTACACAAGTTCTAGGTGGGCGACTAAGTTTGGCTACATTTGTAGAAGGAGCACCTTGTTGGACCCCATCACAAGATTCACTTGCTCCGATATGGGTCATACACCATCACCAAGGATGTAGGGAACAATGCCTTCGATCTTAGAATTCCACTGTTCCTTGGTCCACACCCAGTGTTCAATGTAGACCACCTTCAACCAAACTTTCCATCATTGTTGGACACATTTAACATTGCAGAACAACTCATAGCAATAGAGCTAAAGCCAGATTGCATGAAATAGGCCACAACTGAATGAATCATGGACACATAGATCAGTAATGCTCACCAGAAAAATATCCAACTGTATCGGTGTTGAAAATAATACTGAGAGTGGGGGTGAATCAGTATTATCTAGTCCTTTTAACAATTCTTCCTTATTTATACTTTGAATTATTTTTGCATATCAGTACCATAAAACAATGAGCATGAACAAGAAAAACAGACAGTCACATCAAAGAACACCAGATATAAGGTG
>APFE030590391.1:102519-227877 GCA_000404065.3 Pinus taeda | reverse complement strand
GAACATCCCATATTTTATGTTTCGCAACATAGAGAGGATGGTGCCTTTAGTGCAAAAGAAGAGCCCAGCACATTAGCACAGGAGCATATACCATTATGCATTGATCAAGATCGTGGTGATTCATCAGCTGGCACAGCAGGGCATTACATGGGAGAATTTTATTTCTTGTGACCTTTTCACAGCGCCTCAGCCACCACCAGAGATAGTTCATGATGAGGGAGGGCCTTCATAGCAGTTTGACATTCCTGAGACCGAGCATGTTGATGCTCCAATATATGTGACATATCAGAAAGGCCACAGGGCCTTATTTGCAGCCGCACGATGAGTAATATCTCCACCCGGGGTGGAAGGGGTCTCGTTGACTTCATCAGGACAGCGAGTATTATCTCCACATCATGTGGAAGGGGTCTCGCCTCCATCTTCATCACAGGTACAGATCCAGGACAGGGGCAAGAGACCCATGGTTGTTGAGGGTCCTTCAGGAGGCCAGGACACGGATATCATTGATGTTGATGCTAGCTCTCATAGCTCAGAGCTAAAGGAGATCATCCGAGAACAAAGGGCCGAGAATGAGTCACCGTAAAAGAAATTGCAGATGGATAAGTGGGTAATCAACTATTTGGAGCAGTGCAACAAGCAGTTGGAAGATGAGCATGAACTTTATGAGCTGCGGAAGATCCGCGAAGACCGGGAATTGGCCCGAAGGAGACCCGGTGATTTGACACCTATTGATCGGGAATCAATGCTCATCCGGGTCAACACTCATTTGGAGAAGTTGTTGGCGAAGGCAAATAGGGACAAGTACATGCTTCGCCGCATGAAGACTCACTATTGGGCTCGCATGCATGTTTGCAAAGCGAGAATGAAGGTCCTCAAAAGGCGTTTGAGAAAAGCACAAAAATAACGCAAAAGGCCTGATCTGCTTCGAGTTTTGGCCAAGGCTTCACCATTTGAGAATGATACATGATGGAGGGTCTTCACTCTAATTTTGGGCACATTTGGAGAAAATTTTGTCATTTCAAATTTTTTGGCTTGAGAAACAGGTTTTTGAGTTCTACGCGTAGCGCGCAGCGCGCTACCCTGAAGATTGGGAGGTCCAATTGACAAATGGCTTGTAGTTTTGGATTTTTCATGAAGAAATACACATTTTCAGCCATTGCCGAAGCATTTCATTGAGATCTGGATGGTCTAAATTTCCAAAAACATCATGAAAACCACCTTGCTGCCACCTTTTCCAACTACAGGAAGTACCTCTGGGAGAATTCAGTTTTGAGGGGGAAAATGAGCTCCAAATTGGAAAATTCCACTTGGCTTGGAAAGTAGACATCTAGGGATTTCCAACGCGCTATCATGAGCTCAATTTGGATGTCGGGAAGTGCCCCAAACATAGGCTCAAATGTGCGCTATGCATAGGGATCAGGGGCGCTACGCATACAGTTTTTGGCCCAGTTTTTTACCTTCAGCTCAGGAATTTGGCTAGTTTTCACCAGTTTCACTCTTTGATGTAATTTTTCACCCAACATGATGTAATTTGATGTATGTAAGGTAACATGGCACTTATCTACCTTCTTCTAGATGATTCATTCACAAAATTAGCAAGAAACTAATGTAATGAATCAATTTCCTTCTTTTTAGAGGTAGGTTGTTTGGTCATCTAGATTCTTGCTCCATGTTTAGAATTTGTTCAAACTGCTCCTATAAGGAGGAGCTCAACCCCTAGAGTTTAGGGAATGAGGATAGCTTGGTCTATATATGTAAATTTTCATTCAGTAGGAGAGGTTGGACTCTTGGGATAGCTTTGAGACTATATTGTACATATCTTATCTGCATTTTGGCAAAGGAAAGACCAGGGTTTTGCAGCACTATTTGGGATTCATGTGGCTTTATGTCTTGATGGTGTGTTTCTCTCAGTACTTGTAAGTTGTGTATGTGTACCATTTTCTTTACTTAATCTTCTGTAATTAAACAAATGAAGTGTTAAGGTAGAATCCATGAACTTGTTATGCTCTGCCTTTAAATTTGTTTAATTTTCTATGTTTTCTTCAGTTTAAGGAGAATCCTTGAGATTCCTTGCTCTCCTTAGCTCCTCACCAGTCTGATCTACCCATCTCATTTTCTTTAAGGCATCAAAACAATCGCCTATCTTGCCCCAAGTAGACCTCTGCAAAAAATGTGCCTCATCCCCGCACCCAAATTTGCCTTTCCCTTGAATTCAACAAAACCTTTAAAAATCAATTCTAAACTCTTTGTACTTAATACCTAGCCTAAAATTAGTCATCAATTTAGTCATCTCGAGCCTCGTTGATTATCTTTTTCTGAGATTGACCCAGAGAGAGCCCTCTCCTGTCCTCGTAGGGCTAGCTATGAGGCTGAGCGTGGTTTGATGTGGCCTTGAGTCTCACCTTATTTTAGCCTAAGGTAGATTTGAGCGCTAATGCTAGTAACGTGACATTTTGTATGACCATGTCAAGGGGATTTCGAAAGGAAGAGGCCTCCTCCTAGCCACTTCAAATGTGTGGCGAATTGCTTGGGATCACATGTATCATTGATAAGAGAAAAACTTGGAACTATATCCACAGAAACTTTTGGAGATACCTACTTCATGGCTGTGACTTCATCTTCCCTTGCAATGATTTTGATGGTGCCATATGGCATTTGCAGATATTTAAGGCTAGAAATAAAGTTGCCATTATCCCATGTCTTCTCATTGTATTTGTAGACCTATCAAACAACCAACTAATTATTTTAACATATGCTACTTGGAATGAGGGAATGGGTATGATGTTTGAAACAGATCCGAGTATGGAAATTCTACTTTGAAAGATTTAGGAAACAATATATATAAACACACACACAAATTTGGTATTTCTTCATTTTTTTTTATATGGGCAACGTGAGCAGTTGAGATTTGACTTCTTTAGAGTAGTTGTATTTGAAGAACTAAGATTATGAGAAAATATTTTGCATAAAAAGGACTTCCATAAATTATTTGAATGATTTTACACACAAGATGAGAGGTCGCTTGTACGGACTAGCCCCTTAAATTATTGTATAATCAATTACTTGGCAGTTTTTAATTAGAAACATTTATTTTGTCAAATGACTAACATTTACAATATCTAACATTCACTAGCCTATTTCTAACATATTATCATATTTACATATTGGATTTCCCTAGTCAATGCATATTCGGGATTTAATCCTAAAAGTAGAAATTCAGTGAATTCACTGTGTTGTTGAATTAGTTTGTTCAAGCTCCATAATTACATTTGTTTCAAATTGATGATTAATTTTGTTTCAAAACTCAGTTATTAAATTTGATTGGTTTTTTTAAAAATTGGGATTAAATTTATTTAATTTAATATTTAATTTGGATAAAAATTGTTTACATTCAGACTAACTTTGAATTTATAATTATATATTTCCTCAAACTTAAGGATGAATTCTAGTTTCTACCACATTTCTTTGCCCTACTGATTTTTCCCTACATCTTTTTGCCTCTACGTGGGTGTAGATGATCCCCACAGAAAACCTTGCCTAGGCATTGTGGACCCTCATGAACCAATGGCTCTACTGGGAACTTGATGCTTGTTCGCTGAGTCTAATTCTGCATCTCCTCAATTAAGGAGTCGATTTTATCTCCCTTAAGGATTTTTTCATTTCATCTTACATGTCCAATTACTAGGATCCTCAAAGGGTGAAACGAAAAAGTGCATATTTGGATAAGATCAAAACTGTGAAGGCCATATGTAGATACAATAATCAACATATGCCCAATGTCTCCTATTGGTGCCCAAGAATGTTTGTATTATGCGCAAGGATGGGAGAGGTCTTGGGTTGGTTAATGTGGAAACTCTTGGGAGCATTCTTGCAACTACATGATGGTTTGATGTTTGAATGGGTCTATGTCTTCACAAGTTTTGTTGCAACATAGACTTCATACAACTCAACATATTAGTAGGATTCAGGTGTCTTTAAGCTCATGTGATGTTTCTTTCATAACTAGTCACAATCCCAATATTAACACTTATAAATCTAGATATAGGAATGCTAAATAGGAAAATCCAATGGTATAAAATAGTTAGATACAAATTACAATACATAAAATAGTTAGCTACCATTCTACTGCCATATAAAATCTAAAATCCCACGATTATTTATGTATTAAGAAGACATTAATGATCAACAAGTAGTTACTATATACAAGATTAAAATTATGATGGTAAAGCTGAGCATGCATGAGTGGAAAGTGTATTTCTCCGTAAGACATAGATTCTACAGGAGGAATCCCAGTCTAATGTCCTCTATATTCCTCATCCTGCAATCCAATAAATCCTTAACAATTAGATGAGATGAGGTGATTAAAGTTGAGAATTATTCAGCCACTCACTTGAAGTTTTACTCCAAATGTCATTTGGGAGCCTCAATTCACAAGTTTCATGGCAACCATTGTAGCAGAGTTAAGACGGTTAAGGACTCAACACATGGATTTCACCATCAGTTCTTCATGTCAATAAAAATTTTCTTTTCATTTAAGAAGACTTTTTGTTCACTGAACCTACCCTTCCTAGCCACTACTTCCAAAATTGGGTCTTAAGATCTCATCACCACTAATGTCAAAGCATAATCAAAATCCCAACAAAAGCATAAAGGCTTTCCCACACCAGTCCATGGAAGTTTTCATTCAAAAATTTGATTCTTAGTACATTGTTCTATGAATTTTTCTTGAAAATCCCTCAAGGAAAACGTTTGACTTTAAATTTGGCTCCAAGGAAACATTGAATGATTTTGGTTAAATTTAAAATCGACTTTCACGTAGAGGAAGTAGACAGACAGAATCCTCAACCTACATTAACCTAGAATATGTGCATTGTTTTCTTGGGAAGGAGAGTATTTTATTCCCCACACAAGTGTCTAAGGAGTTGGTTACTAGGTTGAAAATCCCTCTATTATTCCTCGGTACTGTTGAAAATAATACTGAGAGGGGGGGGTGAATCAGTATTATCTAGTCCTTTTAACAATTCTTCCTTATTTATACTTTGAATTATTTTTGCATATCAGTACCATAAAACAATGAGCATGAACAAGAAAAACAGACAGTTACATCAAAGAACACCAGATATAAGGTGGAAACCCAATGTGGGTGAAAACCACCTGCTGCAATATGTCTCTATCTTCTTTTCAAATTAGAAACTCCTTTTACAATGGTCTTGTACTGGTGCAGTCCTTTACCAGTACGCAGGCTGCAACCTGCAGAGAGCTACAACTCTCTCTCGTTTTCCAGTCTCTCCTGAAGGGAGCTACAACCCCCTACTTCTTTTCTTTCAAGGACCACTTTTCATAAATTTTCAAACTGGATCCATAATATCAAATGATCATCAAGTACCAGTAAGTCACCCAGATAACCAGATCTCCTGCAGTGCCTCCTGTGGCACCTCCTGCGGCGTCTCCTGCGGTGCCTCCTGCGGCGTCTCCTGCGGCGACTCCTGCGGCGCCTCCTGCGGCGCCTCCTGCGACATCTCCTGCAGCGCCTCCTACGGCGCCTCCTGCGGCGACTCCTGCGGCGACTTCCTGCGGCGCCTCCTACGGCGACTTCCTGCGGCGCCTCCTGTGGCGACTCCTGCGGCAACTTCCTGTGCCTCCTGCAGCGACTCCTGTGGCGACTTCCTGTGGCGCCTCCTGTGCTTCCGCAGCTGCAACGCTCGAGAGATCACCCTTCACAGATTCGCTTTCCACTTCACTTTCATATAGATCGAGTTTTTGAAACAATAACCCAATATATCAGATCTTAAGATATTCAACCAAAAGCATGCCTAAGCCAAATGATCTCCTTTGCTTTATATAGGCAAGCTCTTCCTCAAATCATGGATCATGGGGCTCAATAATAATAATAAAATAAAACAATACCATGGGCCAAAACCATAACAAACCAATACCATCAACTCAATACTAGGGATCAACACGTCTGTCGAGATGCCATGGTCCAAAAACCATAGGTTCAAATTCCAAGGACTAACTACCATGGACCAAGGTAAGTTTTCCCACATGAAATAAACTTTTCTCCATAGGTTCAAATTCCAAGGACTAACTACCATGGACCAAAGGTAAAGTTCTTCCCCACATGAAATATTTTTTTTTTTTTTTTTAATTCTCATCATATTGAGAGCCATGCCATGGGTGTTGCCATCAAGTACAATATCTGTAACATATAACCATACCAGAAACATAATGCCAACAATCAGGTTGTCAGAGTTGGCTAACTCCTGTAGCAAGGTAAGTGTCTCACTAGGGACCAAGTTCAACAGAAGTTTCCCCATCTCATGGAGGAACTAAATGCAATGGGGACCATTGATTCCTAAGGAGGGAGGACTGATCTAGGTGAATATTTTTTTTCCATCCTCCTATTCCATTTTGATTCCCAACACTGTCTCTTTCATTTTTTCAATTTCCTTAATTGTAGCACAGTTTACTACTTTTCGCAGTTTTTCGGGTCCTAAACTTCCGAAGCCATTTTGAGGCCCTAAATGACGTTTTTAGGGAAAACGAAGAGACTAGAAAAATCCCAAATGTGTTAGATGGTTTATATTTGACCTACTCTATGAGATATTTGAAATGAAGTATTATAATATCCAAACAGAGATCGTATGACAAAGTTACAACCTCAAGAAATTGATGTACCAATTTACCCAAACGAGGCCCATAGTTTTGCCGCTTCATCTCCTAGGGTTAGGTTTATGGATTTTTAGGGTTTCCCATTGTTTCTCAATAATAAATAGGCCTTTTATCCTCATTGTGACATAGTTGAGAGGCATGTATCCACCACATCTCTTCTTAGAGATAAGCTACTATCACCCGAGCTAGTTTATTTCCATTATGTTTGTAAGCATATTTCAATATTCTAATATTAATTAAATGAAGTGTTATTTCTTCTGTATTTCTATATTTATGGTTATATCTGTAATGTTTTGTGTTCCTGTTTAATTTCAAATCAATGACATGTACCAAATCATCAAGAAAACTTAGAAGAACTTGAAAAATGGTAAATAAACATAAAAATGCCACTTTGTACACACTCCCCAAGTACAACGAATGGAATGTGTGGATGCGATCCAAAAATGTTATTTTACAACAACAAAGATTTTACAACCATGAAATGCACCTAAATATGTTCTAATCAATGTGATGACATTTGTGACCATTGAAGGACACTTGTAGCAAGTAGGATAATATGAGACAACATTTGATGATCAAAGTGGCAATACATACGATGGTGATAGTAGGCTCCAAAATTCAAATGTAGTGAAATTTTGAAGGGTGTTGTGGCAACGAAAACACTTTGTAATATGGTGGCTTGGCCTAGGTAAACAATATGTTAAGGCATCCTCTTCGATAAATCCTTTCCTATGGTTACTATACATGATAAAGGATAGGATTGTCTTCTCTAGCCAAGAAGTAACAAATATCTCTATTGACTGGAGTGCACAACCACTTTTCCCAGCCCCTCTTGAGAAATAATTTCCCCTAGATGTGCATACATACATTAGTCATAGGCTTAGGAGATAAGTGCAGAACTACCATTAGAGTGTCATGAAACCTATCAAAAGATAAAGTAAATAACTTTTATGCAAAAGAGAAGAAAAAATTCCTATAAAAAATAGAGTGACAATGATCCAATAAAAATTAAAGCAGTCTCAAAACATCTCTAACCACCTAATTAGTTGGGGGTTTTGAAATACGCTATCTACATAGTACATCAAAGAGAAACTAATGTACTACCCATCAGAGGTAATGTGTGCTAGTTTCATGAAAAATAAGGGATATGCACATAACATCCTTTGAACCAAATGAATCTATCTACAACTAGTCATTATCAAACTACAACTCCATAGCATGACCATTTTATTTATTGAGATATCTCTATGGATATGCCATTTGGCTCACTCCTCCAATGTCTATTGGTAGTTTAGGGAATTGGGGCCAAACCTCCCCCCCTCTTAGACACTCTAACAATAAAATAAATATCCTCCTTCGTGGGCTCATAACATAGATCAAGACTAACCATAACTTCCTATCTAGTATGTTCCTAATGATGGATAAACTATTATAAAAATGATGATTTCCCCCTTTGGGATGTATCTTGCTATACAATTTGAGAAGGCAAACATTTCTTAGAAGGGCATGTGCTTAAGGGGAAGTAGGGTGAGGGATCCTCTCCCAATCCCCCTCTCTAGCCTTGCACTCACATGCAAATATGTACATGTTGACTTATTTCTATTTTTATTTCTCTACATGTTGGACAATTGACATTGTTTGATTGATTGGTGTCACTTGGTATCTTGGCATTGATGTCAACTGGACTAGCATTGAGGCAGAGTCTAGGCAGAGAATTTACATCCATTTTCAGGTAGAAAATGGGATCAAAGACTACATCAAACCTTCTCCACTAGAAAGTGCTAGGAAAGAGATTTATAACGTTATGTGGAAGTACATGAATGGGGCTTGGGATCAAAAGTAATTCACAGTTGAAGTAAGGACCTTGAAATCCTTAGGAGGAGGCTGAATTTCTAACCTCAAATTTCAGGACTTTAGAAGGTAAGGAATATTGGAGCCTAGAGAATATTGGGGAAGCAATATATCGAAGCAGGTCGAACATTGGAAGGGCCGAATTTCAGAGGCTAAAAATTAGAACCAGGAAGAAAGCTGGTCTTCGGAACATCTGAGGGTTAGAGACTTCGGAACCCTGGAAGGATGATACATCAAAACTTCAAAGTTTCGTAACTCCTTGTTAATTTTATTTTTTTGAAAAGCACCAAGGGTTACGGGGAGTGAGAAATAAAAAGGAAATCATTTGCAAACCAAGGAACAAGGGACCTTTTCTCTCCTCTAACAGGATACATGGCAGCAACTGATTGGCCCTCAAGAGCTGATGGTGGAAGATGATGTCAACATGACGTGGCAGTATGAAGGACATGTAGCAGGAATATTCAACACTATTTGGTGGCCTAATGGGGTGAATTCAGTTGACATGTATCACCACTAAGGAGACATCACGTGGAGATGATGATGTGAGCATGATGTCATTTGTGAGGTAGGAATATCAGAGGTCAGAATTTTGTAACTTCTACATAATTATATTTTGGAGAAATTCTCGATACACGGAGCTCTAATGTGGATTGGTGTTTGGCCATGGAGACCCAAAGAACCAAGGGCATAGAGCAGGGCTTAGCACTTGAGAGATATGAAGATGCCACATGGGTATTTCAAACCCTGGAGATTTCGTAACTTTATTCAAATTGAATTTTGAGAAAATTTATGATGCCATGGGCTTCCGATGTGTTTGGAACTTGGTCATGAAAGCTCGAAGAACCAAGGGTAATGAGTGATATCACAAGGATATAGGCCTCCAACAAGTCCTAAAGGGCTTGGCACCAAAGCATTGTGTCGTCGATCACAACTCTCGATCCCATGGAAGAAAAATAAGAAGGGGCTAAGCAAAAGGGGCTAAGGGCCAATTTAAATCCCTCAATTTTGTAAGGTATTTGTAATAAAAAGTTACGATATGTGGGACCTCTGATATTGCAATAGAGAGGAATATGAAGCCACTAGTCACAACACCCGATCCCATGGAGGAAAAATAATGAGAGGCTAGGCTAAAAGGGATAAAGGGAAATCAGAATCCCATGATTCCATAAGGTCTCTACACTAAAAGTTATGAAATGAGGGGTTGCGATATTGTAGCACAGAAGAAGTCAAGGATGTATGAGTCAGTAGTTGAGTCGTAAATGCATTCAAGAGAGTTGTTTGCTGGAATAAATGGTGATTTTCAAGATCACTAGAGAAGTATGATGGGCTTGTATCAAAGTTGAATTAAGCTACCTCTAGTCTCTCGTGCACACCTTATTGATTTAAATGAAGAACAGAGAAGCCATGACGAAGTACCTGTCAAGCTTTGTGAGCCACTAATTAGCATGGGAGCCTGGTTGTAATGTGCAGTCTAACTAAGAATTAATTCTCAGTATGGAGAAATTATCAGGAGCCCATACCCAGTGTTTAATTTAGGAGCAGTGGTTATGTCATATGTAATAGCGAAATGGAGATCCATTCTGAGTTTACAAGTAGATTTTAATGTAAGGAAAACTTGAGTATGCAGTTTGACTGAGATTTAATTCTCAGTATGGAAGAACACTCAGGTGCCCAATCCTTGAATTCACTCAGCCTCCATGTCTGAGAACAGAAGTACACTTGGGTAGTATGGAGGAAAATAGAGGTAGCATCAACCAGTGTGCAGTAGAGGAACAAAACACAAGAGAAAAGTTCAGCAAAGTGGGGTATATAGTATAGTTGTGAGAGCTAAAGAGAGTGGAGTGGAGCATGTGAATGTTGAGAAAACGACCTAAGTGATGCACTAAGGCAGAGTGTTCAAAAGAGTTGTGATTAAGAGAAAAAGGAGCAGCAAGGAGCATAGTTCAGAGAAAAGGGTCAGAGTGGGCTAGTGCTATTATGTGAGGCTATGAGTTCCTATGGAAGCACAAAAGGCCAAGAGAAGAAGTATGATACTACAATGAATTAGATTTGTATTTCTTTATATATGTAGTTGCCTTTGTTTTCAATTTGAAAATTATATGAAAGGTAGAACACTAGCTAGAGTAGGTGGTGGTCTATATTCATAAGATGTTGGTGCCTCTTAGCAAGTAGATGTTTTCTATCTTAAGGGGGTCGCTGCCTCCTATGAGTGAGTACTCACAAAAAAAAATGATTTAATTAAGTAGGTGCTTAATTTACATCATACTAACAAATATATTGGTGGTTTTTATCCCTTTTGGTTTCCACGTAAAAATATTGTGTCAATATGTTTATGCTTCTCATGTGGTGGATTGCAGGTACTTGTGAATGTCATATCCTGCTGATTATTTATATTGTGTATGAAATAATTATGTATGAAATCTCTCACAAGTGACTGACTGTAGTGAAAAGAGTTAAATACTTATACCTAAAATTGAAAGAACTTCACTATTACTGGTTCACCCCCCACCCCAAGTAATAAATTATTCCAACAATTGGTATCAGAGCCAAGTTCCTTTAGGAATAGTCTAACCATTGGAAGGTAGATCCATAAGGAATTATGTCTAGGCAAGAGAGTCAATATGCTTGCTCAAACAATATACCAGCCTTTTATGGGACAAACTATGTCTTCTAGAAAGTTAGCATGGAAGCCTATGTTATGTCTCTTGGAGAAGATGTTTGGAGCTTTGTACTAGTAGATTATGATGTCCATGATGTCCCTCCCACTGATGCATATGGTAAAAAATTATATCGAAATAATGCTAAAGACAATAATTCCATTCTCTTTGGCCTTAGTCAATCTAAATTCATAAAGTTTATGCACTGTAATTTTGCCAAGGAAGTGTGGATGAAGCTCAATTAAAGTCATGAAGGAGATGATAAAGTCAAGCAGGCCAAACTTCAAACCTTATGAATGAGGTTTGAAATATTAAAAATGAGTGAAAAAAATCATAGCAAAATACTTATTCATACTTGATGAAGTAACCAATATGATTAGACGACTTGTTCAAGAAGTCAAGGAGTACATGTTTGTTCAGAAGGTCTTAAGATCTCTACCCATGAGATTTAATTCCAAAGTCTCTTCTATTGAAGAAATGGCTGATTTAAAGAATCTAAAGATGGATCAATTGCTTGGTACTCTCACTGCGTATGAGATGAGAGTAGGAAGAGAGAAGTCTAAACCCAAGGAGGCAACGTTCAAAGTGTATAAGAAGGCAAAGAAGCACAAATATCATCAAGATTTTTCTAGTTGTGAATCTAATCAAGATATGGCTCAATTTTCGATGAAACTTAAACATGGTGTAGGAAAATATAAAGGGGATTTTCCCTTTAAATTCTTTGACTATGGGAGAATTGGACATTTTTCGTCCAAGTTCCCTTACAAAGAAAGTACTAAAATGGAAGATGATAAAAAATTTAGAAACATCATAAGAAGAAGTTCTATAAGAAAAAGGGGATCTACTCCAAATAGGATAGTTCAACACCAGAGTTAGACAATGAAAAATATTCAAAAGATGATTCAGATAAGTATTTACTTATAGCATTTGGAGAAGAATCCAAGAAACAAAATATTACTAACTTTAAAGAGGAAGAAGAAGAAGTAGGAGTAGTGGAATTTGAAGGGGAACTCATTAGTGTTATTGATGAGTTAAAGAAGGAAAGGAGAAAGAACAAGAAGCTAAAAGAACATATACAATGCGTCGTAGAATCTATATATAGCTCTTACAATGAGGAGTTTATTTATCAAAATAAAAACTTGAAGAATCCATTAAAAGAAAAGATCGTTTATCCTTTCTACTAGAAGAAGAGAACAAGAATTTAAAACATGAGTTGTTCAAGGTAAATAAGGAAATGATCTCGAAACTATGCAAAGATCAAATTTTGTCCTTGAAAGTCAAATTAGAACAAGCTAAATGAAAAGAAGAAGTTATTCAAGATTTGATACATGAATGGGAATAGAAATGTCAGGGTCTCGAGGCAGAAGTCGTCTCTCTAAGAATGGATCTTGAGAAGATGAAGACCTAGAAAGGAATAAATGAAAAATTGTCTAAAGGAATAGGAAAGCTAGATTAGATTATAAGCAGTCAAAGGTATTCAAGAAACAAAATAGGTCTGGGATACTCGAGACCACAGGAATATTCTATGGGAAAGATGAACTTTAGGTTTGTAGGATTTGAGGACCCTCTGAGCGATGAAAATGTGTATCAATAAAGAATCAATGAAGACAAAATGGGAGCAAGCCAAAGAGGAGCACATTGCTGGAATAATAACTCCATGTACCCCAAGGAACCACACGAACAGAGAATGAATCAATCAGCCAGACAACAGAGGTACCTTTATGCACAAACTCATGAACCTTCCAACTTGAAGTACTCTCATTTATTTTATGGTCATTGTTATAAATGTCACATCTTTGGACATAAGGTTGTTGATTTTGGAAGGATCAAAGTTGAAAGAGATGAAAAATTCAGATATATTAAGTATCAAAATTTTAGATCTCAAAACTCTACTCCGAGAAATCAAAATGCCTTCTCTCCTCTAATGAATGTTGTTGAATGTTTCAAATGTAATCATTCATATGGTATGTGGATAGTGGTTTCTCCAAGCATATGAATAGGGATAAGAGAATTTTTTTTTGCTAAAATAAAACGATGGAGGGAACAATGTCACTTTTGGCAACAATGCCCCAACAAGAATTAAGGGTAAGGGCATAGTCAGTCTTGATGAAAATACTAAATACCAAAATGTGTTATATGTATAAGGTATCAAGCACAATTTCTTAGTGTAAGTCAAATGTGTGATAATGGCTTTAATGTGACCTTTATATCCAAGGACTTTGAGATTCGAAAGGAAGAAAATGGAAATTTGGTGGGAAAAGTGATCAGAACTCGCAATACTGCATATGTGTTTGATGACTCCAAAGTAAGTTGTTATTTGATCAAGTCGAGTGAAGCCTGGTTCTGGCACAAGAGACTTGGTCATATGAATTTTCACAGTCTGATAAGAGTCAGCAAGCTAGGAGTTGTAAGAGGTTTTCCAAGACTGTTAAGGCCTGATAATTCAATTTGCAATTCATGTCAATCTAGTAAGCAAACTAGGACTCATTTCAAAACAAAAGAGTTATCTTCATCTAGACCACTGGATCTAATTCACATACATATCTAAGGCTTAACTAGAGAAAACATTCCAAGAGAAGAAAGGTATTTTATGTTTCTTATTGATGATTTTAGTAGGGCCACTTGGATCGTGCTCTTAATGGAAAAATCAAAAACATTCCAACATTTTAAAAAATTTAAAGCTCAAGTAGAAAATGAGAAATATCTAAGGATCAGATGCTTAAGATGAGACAGAGGAGGAGAATGCACTTCAAGAGAATTTAAAGAATCATGTGAAGAGAATGGCATAAGGAGGCAGTGTTCTGTGGCTATAACTCCACAACAAAATGGTGTAATTGAGAGAAATAGCAGTGTTGGGCAAAATACCGAGAGGTGGGGTGAATCTGTATTTTAAAAACTCACAATAATAATTTTCTTCTGTGAAATATGTAAGTGAATTTAATGAAACCAACTCACATATGTACGCGACTGTAATAGATTTATCAAGCATTTGATAAGAAGTAAGCAGGTGTCCTAAGAACAAAATAAAGTATCACACATAAGCAACAGACATGAACACCAAGATTTAAGGTGCAAACCCAATGTGGGAGAAAACCGTTGTTGTTGTTGTCTCAATCTTCAAACTTCTTAACATCAAAAACTTCTTACATTATTGTATTGGTGACGACTCATGCGAGTACGTAGGCACCCACCTGCTGAAGGCTACAACCTTCACTCATTCTCCAGCTCCTTCTAGAAGGGAGAACAAACCCCCTGATCTAATTACCAGCTACTACTGGCAAGAAGCTTTGACTTCCTCATTGAAGGTTCCAACCCTAAGCAACATCTGTGGACCACGTTTCATAAATTTTCACATTGCATCCACCTGCTTTAATACATCACAACTTGTATATAAACTAAAGCAAACACCAACTTAATTCAAAATAATAGTGAGATTACTATAACTAGAACACAAAACTAAACTCAAAATATTGCATCAACACACAGAATCAACTACAGCCCTGATCATTTATACGCCAACATGTATACGCTACTTCACTTAAGGCAACCTGCGTGTATACACGCTTTTTTGTAGAGAAACCTACATGCAGATCTCAATATACTAAAAACTTGTAATTCTTAATCAAACACAGAGTTGACTAGAGTTATTCTGAAATATTTTGTTAGCCTACATAACCCTCATACAGTTAGAAGCATCAATAATATTTTCAACCAATCAACATGTAACCAAATTCAACTTTATCATTCAATCAGTGCTACTTCATACATTATCACTTAACCCAGATCAACATGAGGACTTCATTAACAGACAACAAAGATATAGCAACATTGATCAGGTTGTTCAACCATTTATGAACATAAACCCTTCCTTTATGTATACACGACTTCACCAAGACCAACCTGTGTAAAAATTACAAATTTGACTTAAAATTGTGCAGCTCTTCAGAACTTCAGAAAGATCTAGATCATAATATTCAGGGATAAAAACATGCGTCGATACTTATATCTAGTCAATCCATGAGAAGATCATACAATGGAAAGTCATTTTAGGTCTCATGATCCTAGTCCATCACTGTATTCATCGATGCATAATTATTTCAGATCTATGTGTCAACTATCACCCTTACAATGAAAATATACTTCAAAATTGAAGTACTCATCAAAAACCATTTCAGATGCACACTTAGCACTTTTATCTTCACCTCCTTATATAGTTAGAGCCTCAGCCAATACGATGGGTCAAAACTACACTAGTGTTGGTGGTAATCTTGGATGGGATCAAGTAAATGTTATTTCACTCAATATTGTGGGCTAATACCATGGTAAGGACCCTTGGTATTCTTAAATTAGTGTGCCAACATGTACGTGAATTTTCTTCTTTGTACCTGCGTGTATACACGACTTGGCCTTAACGAACCTGCATATAGATCTTTAAATATTCACGTTTATCAAAATTCTAATTTTGATATGTAAAACTTTGTCCCATCATTTTGTTATTATGTTCCATCATTATGTCACCTCTAAACTAACCTATAGATTCATCTAGTTACCGTATACTTGTTCTATTATAATTGAGTTTCCATCAAGGACAACCCACGCATCATAATGCCAACAATCTCCCCCTTTGGACTTGATGGCAACCATGTTGGTGTTGATCACCTCAACATGTATAAAACTATTAGATACATCAAATAACTATTATTAAAACACCAATATACTCTCCCCCTTTAACATCAAGGGAAAATGGTAGACCAAATCTCCCCCTTTAGATATGATTTGCACTATAATGTCCATGCTCCCCTTGAGCACATGCTAAATCTTCAAAAAGATTTTCAAATGAAGAACATGACTCTATAACTCATCTGACTATGACCTTCCTATCACCAAGGACTCATACTTACATTAATCACCCAACCAAGTGCAGATACATATTTTGACACTACCACCCAACCAAGTGGGATTAGATATCTGACATGACCTCAAAAGTCCATACATGTCTGAATATGAACATTATTACATCATAGGTCTCCACATGACCTTTACATCATAGGTCTCCACATATATGACAATAATAACTAAGACCAAAATATCTTAATAGTAGCATAATTTAGCAACCATAATGCCAGCAATGCATTATATTCTGCAAGGCTAATGCTCCCCCTGCACCTGTGCTACTTGTTCAATGCCAATTCATCATTGTATCTTCATCAATCAGAAAATATCAATGAGAAAAACATAACTCAATACCATATCAGCAGACTATACCCATCAACACCAGACCAAGAAAAATCAAATCATAGTTGTCAGTAGCATGTCAAAGGTTGATCTTGAGTCTGTCCCACTATTTTTCTATCAAAGAAAAACATATGCGACTATTTTCAAAGAAACTCACATATATACACGACTATACTTCATGAAACCCACGTACAGAAAGAAACCTTCTAAATTTTCACCTGTAGACTGATCAAACTATATTAATAGAAAAATGAGGTAGAGATAACTCCTAGTTTTTGTCTAATATAGTCAAAAGCTTCTCTAGGAAGAGGTTTAGTAAATATATCAACAACTTGTTCTTTGGATGGAACATACTCCAATTTAACCTTTTTCTCAATCATTTGTTCTCATAAAAAGCGATACTTAATTGGAATATGCTTGGTCTTGGAGTGCATAAAATGATTTTTCGAAATACTAATAGCAGTTGTATTATCACATAGGATGGAGATGGGTGGAGAAAATTTGATTTGTACATCTTGTAATGTTTGCATCATCCAGAGAAGTTGTGTGCAACAAGACGCAACAACTGCTTCCGTTGTAGATAAGGCAATGGAACTTTGTTTCTTGCTGAACCAAGATACCAATCAGGGCCCCGTGTAAAATGCACCTCCACTAGTGCTTTTCCAGTCATAAACATTTCCATCCCAACCTGCATCTATGTATGCATGAAGGGTAATATCTACATCTTTAGGATACCATAGAACAAATTCTTGGCTTCCTTGGAGATATTTGAATATTCTCTTTACTGCCTGAAGATGTGAGTCCTTTGGATTGGCTTAGAAACGTCCAACAATCCCAACTGCATGCATGATATTTGGTCTGGTAATTTTTAGATAAATCGGACTTCCAATCATAGACTTGTACTCTGCAGGATAGCCCAGACTGCCTTTTGTGCAGTTCTAGTAGCCAATCACCCCGCCTCCCAGTAAAATTTGCGCAATCTTGCTCATTAGTGTCCCAGGTATGTGTTGTGTCCTTCCTCGAATTTGCTTTGTTTCCACTAACATATTTCTTGCCATGCATGCTACTTGTTTCCAAATATTTTAGGTGTTCATCTGTCTCAATGGCTTCCAAGACAACAGGATCACAGGACGCCGACAGAGATGTAGCTAGAGTAGTAGTTCAGTAGGTGTCCTCTAGTCTGCCGATCTATGAAGATACGAAGTTGTATCTAGACAAGGACATCAAACTGAAGTGGCAAGAGGTTAATGAAACATTCATAGGCACTTTTGAGGAAGACCTAGAAGACCATCAAGTGTACATAAACATTCACAAGTCTGGCTTGTACTAGATTTCATGTAGATACCCCGCGTTCCCATGCGCAGACATAATTCACTGGATCGTCTCTCACACTGATCCTGAGACAATGACCTTTAATAGTGTCAGTGGGACAAAGCTTGCAACCTTCTGGGCACAAGATTATGATGAGATGTCTCAGATGTTAGATCCCATGACTTTCATTCGTCCTCCATTTAGCTTGCCCATCAGTAGAGGTAACTCCAGAGACATTCTAAAGGATTTGGTAAAGGAGCCAGCTCATTTCAAGATGACACATAACTAGATCTACAAGACAAAATATTGAGGAAGGCATACCAACACTTGGTCATATTCGCATGTCAAGTAAATGGACAAGCAAGCACTAAAACCTTTCCTCAGAGTTGGGTGATCACATTGGACCAACTAGCTAGAGAAGGAAGACCATGCAAGTGGTCTGGCATACTAGCTCATCAATTGAAGGAACAAGTCACGAAGGCTCAACAATGACTCGAGGGTATGCATGCAGAGATTTATATCTCCGCCTACATCCTAGATGCAGTCTGTGCCCGACATGAGTTTCCAGGCTTGGAGTGGGGATGGTCACCTACGAAGACTATTGTGAACATGTATTTCAAGTTGTTGTCCGAATGCAGCTTCAGAGGAGTAATCACACAGTTGTCCAACCATTTTGTCACCCTAGTATACAGGATTATATTCAAACAAGATCCACCCTGCATTTCAAAGGAAGAAATGGAGGTGTCATTAGGCATTGCATATTGGTATGCCTCGCCGTACGACACTTTCATCTGAATGTTCAGTGTGGAGAAGCCTCTGCATGTTCTGCCAAACTTTTCATTGGGCATACTGGTCATGCAGGAAGTAGCATATCACATCTCGACATGATTGACAGGTAGACTACAATGGAAGAAGAAGGCACCTTGGCCCACTCTTCTGTTGCGGATTGGGTCATATGAGATCCGGAGTATCAAGCAAGTAGATGTCGAATCAGAACAGATGAAGAAGTACCCGTTTGACCTCTGAAGCTTCAACCTATATGACCCACATTGCATTGTGAAGGATCACTTCATGAGAGTTAAATTCAACTAGAACCATGGGGCATTTCATTGGGTCGAGGAAGACTCATGGAGGTATTGCTACAATTCCTCCGGACCCAATGAATAGGTTGGCTTCGTTGTAGAGTGGTTAGCAAAATAGCATGAAGAAACAACATGGAGACCACCAGCAGTAGCAGAGGCAGCAGAGCCAAGCATACCTATGTGTGACAAAGGGAAGAGGAAGATTGTTGACAACATGGAGGAGGAGAAAAGCTGCAGGTTTCAAGCATATCCACTTGTAGAGCAAGCAGTTATGGCTATTTAGGTGAAGAGGCAGCAACACGACAAGCGCATCGCATGAAGGCAGAGGGATAAGAAAAGAATGGAAGAAGTAGAGAAGGAGTTACATGAGCTGAAGGACCAACTCTAGAAAGAACAAGAGCTACACCAATAGGAGCAGGGGGCACATCATGTGCAGACAGACAAAGCAGAGCCCATACAAGTAGTTGATTCATCTAAATAGCTCACATTAGGTGAACAGGGTGAACCATTGTAGGGGCAAGATTTTGCTCATGAGATAGAACAAGTGCTTGAATAGTTGGATGCAGTCATGGAGCAACAGGAGTTGGAACATGACACTGACCTCATGCCTCACCACAAAGAGGTCGACTCACCCACTCCATTGCATCCAAATGATGAGAAATTCCTAAATGACCAAAGAGGCACTGAGATCTTTGGTGGTCAGCCAGAAGCAGAGGTGCACAACATATCCTTTGAGGAATCTCATCACAAATTTGTGCAGTCTCACAGAGTACTGACTCCATAGAACCAAAAATATCCTACACAAGTTGAAGAACAAGTGATCATAACTGATGTGCACAAGCATCTAGCTGCTTTGGTCGATGCATCTAGAGTGTATGTCGAAGCCACTAGGTCAAGTGCTCATTTCCTCATAGCTGAGAATGAGTGAATGGTGAAGGAACTACAGGTGGCCAAGAAAGGAGGAGACTTGGTGACAATGTGTGCTCGAGCTAAACTTAAAAAGGCAATACTAGATGAAGTATTGTCCCTTGACACAGTTATGAAAGCATTGTACTCCAAGTTTGGTACCGTGCACCAAGCAGTCGTCCATCTCCACGAATGGTAGCAATGATGTTTAAGAAGAGCACACATCTTGAAGAACATACATGCTGATGTTGATAACATGCAAGCATGGTTGATGAAGTACAGGGAGTCCCTCTTTACTTTCCAAAGATGATGAGGGCCAGTGCGGTTGAGCTACAAAAACGTATCCAGAGTCAAATCCGAAAATATGAAGACCTACCACAACTCATCACTAGCATACAGGCTTCCCATGCATGAGTATTCAAGAGCATGGATGTTGTCGTGCACACACATGCAATCCCATTACTTGGGACTCTCACCCAGGCAAAGACAAAGAAGCAGGTCCGACAGGAGCTTGATTCATACTTCAACGAGTTGATGTGCACCGCCACCAACCCAGACGTGCCTATCAGTGCAGACATCATGTGCAAGTATATTTCTGGTTTGGCCACATTGAAGACAAGGATGCACGTGCTTTCAAACAAGTTGGAAAGAGGAGCCCAAGAAATGTACCCAAATGCTATAGAGGAAAGGTCCAGGTTTCAGACAAATGTCACAGCAGAACACACACACACGATCAAGGACTACTAATCTTAGCATCAATATGTTACTATTGATTAGCATGAGGATGTCAAGCAGTTGGACTTCTATAGTTGTCTAATTCAGAATGATGTCTAGTTTGGCTTGTTCAAGTCATTGTTCACATGGGTACATGTGCATTGTAATGTTGAGTCATGTCAAATGTAAGTCAAGTCTCAATAGTGGATGTAACAATCATAGACTACGTGAAGAGTCATGAGGGTAGTTTAATCGTCACAAAGGGGAATGTCAAGGATCACCCCACCCTTTGCTATAAATAGTCCATCATAACTCATTGTACAGGCTTTTGGTCAGCGAAGCTTCTTTTAAGACTATCTTGAAGAAAGCTTGGAAAGTATTGTAATGCACCTTGGCTTCTCCACTACACGGAGCTAGCTCATCTCTTTAGAGGAGCAGACGGTTGTAGTTGTAACTTTTCACTGATGGGGCTAGTAGGTTTACATGGATGTATTGTATGATTGGAACTTACACTTATTTATATAATAAGAGCTAACACATTTTCATGCATATGTTGTTATTGTAGTTGGATTGTTCCAGTTGCCTTAATGATATATGTTGGTTAACTTACATATTTGTGTATGAACTCATTCGTATGCAATTATAAGAATCTTGTCGCAAATATATTGTTTGGTTTAACCATCACTTTGGATTGTTGATTTCTCCTCTTTCCAGCTTGTGATGCATCTTCGCTCATGTGTTCCCTTCCCAACTAAGTATTGATACAAGTTGTCAAGGGACGCATTCATCCCACCCCCTTTGTGTTAGAACCTCTCATGCACCTTCCTTGACTCACTGCAACAGTCACACCCTTGCTACTAATAGAGTTATCTTACTTGCCTCTGTGCGACATCGTGGTCAAGGAATTACCTTACCACCTACTGCTGGGACTCCTACACCAAACGGTCTGAGGTCTAATTGGGACTTCTTACTGGGGAGATCCCCTTGACATGTTGGCAGGTTCAACACCGTCAACATTTCTGGCACTAGAAGGAGGGCTTGTTGACAAGTTGTGTCCTCTCATCCAGTTTTGAACCTTTGCATATCTTTCATGGAGTCCTGCACTCTTCTTCCCCCACAGTGCTTTTCAAATTGTGAAGATTTCTCCATCACGAGGAAGCTTTTCAATTTCTTGTCCACTCACATGTATGATGGTGAAGGTGAAGTGGTTTAGCCTGAGCACTTACATAACTTTCTTTCCATGCTTCATAAGGAAGATGAGTTTTCTAACGAGCAGGTCGGTTTGCTACTTGCATCCACATTTCGTGAATCTCCATTTAGTTGGGTGCTAAGCCTACTGGCTGACATCGTGCACCCATTTGAGCACTTTTGTGATATCATTGAAGACACATTCTATCATTTTGATCCAATCCATCTTGATTGGAAACTATTACAAAAATGGAGGGCTCTGCATGAATCAGTTATTGATTTTTGGCAGCACTTCTGTGACTTGCAGTTTCAAGCTCCGAGGAGCCAAATGAAATTTTCTTATCTTTGGGACAATTCGAGTATTGCCTTAAGAAATCTACCCATCCCAAGAGAAATCTTGAAATCAAGCCTCACTCAACATTATTCATTGATGGAGCTGCACAATCTCATGTGGATGTGGACACCATCTCAACTTACTGTCTGCCTTCCTCTCATTTAACAGCTCCACCACTGCCAAGTGATGCTGAAGAGCATACTCACACACCTATTCATCCTTCATACTCTCCCAACATCACTTCACTCAATTTTCGCGTAGATTTGGTTGTGAGTTCTTAGATTTCCCATATGCATTCTTGTCTACGACCTCCATCTTTGCATTTGGGTGTTCCTCCGAATTATGTTGTCTTGTGTTTGTTCATTTTGGACTCTTCACTTGTTTTGAACAAGGAGCAACCCCTTGACAAAGTTGGTGTTGCACAACCAACATGCGTTGTTATTCATGAAGAGTATGAGTGGGAGATTGAACATCAACACTCGACAAAGGATGACTCCCTTCCTTCTGAGCCCCCTCCATTCTTTCCTAACCTCTTTGGTGAACCTACCATCCATTATTTTGCATGTGTGTCTTCCTCCACGGATGCACCCATTGTTGATCACTCGCAAGACTCGTCGGATGTTAGTCCATCATTCGACAATGGAGGAGATAAGTTACTCATTGAAGATCCACTTGATCCTTCATCTGTATTTTCCGGTAACACAGAGGATGAGTTTGTTTGCTTTTCATATACCCCTTTGTTTAATGTATTTGATCATGAGGATGTTGAAGAATTCATTGATTTTTCTGATCATGGCGGTCGTGATCCGTTTACTTCCATTTTTTATTACGATCATGACTCTATCACAATTGATCTTTTGAAGCCACCAATTTATGATTATTTATCTAATGATGAAGTTAAAACACCCAAGATCATCAAGGCACTTCAACCCGAGCCAATGGTTATGTCAAGTCCTCGCTCTCTTGAGGTTAGTCCCACTTCTAATCATGAAATTTCTCAATCACCCAAGGCTCCTCATCACTCATCTATATGCATTGAAGATCCATCTCACACACAGATCACACTTCTTCCACTCAAACTACGTGATCCCATTGCTCATGAATTGGAGGAGTCTTACATTGAAAGCACTCATTTGGGACATAAGTTATCTTTGTTTCTTTCGTTTGCTTGCATGTCACAATCAAGAGTGTGCTTATGCTTTAAAGTTGCACATAGTTTCACCCAACACCATGATAAGTCCATGGACTACCCATCATGCACATGCACCCACTTATGTCCCGTGGGCACTTTGAAACATGAAGTGTGGCTGTCTTCATTGTTATATCTTTCTTGCATGCTGGTTCACACAACCGGGTTGCTCGCGAACCAAGCCTTCACCAACATGGGTCTACCAATGTGTCGATGGCTGCATTGGAAGTATCACTTCACATGATCAGGCCCATGCACCGTTAGTGTTGGAGTAGGAGTAGTGTTTGCTTTTAGTTGTTTGCTTGCATGGTTGTCTACTTACATGCTTTGTTTGCTGGTTTGTTTGCTTACTTTCTTTGCTTTCACTTTCACTTATGCTTTTGCTTTGCTTTGATGTTCGTTAGTTCGTTTGTTTTGTTCATAGGTTAGTATTGCATGAAACCATGTATGAATCTTGAAGCAAGCTGGGTAATGTACAAGAGGGCTTATACATCTATCACTACATGGTTATCTATCATCTTGCCTCCATATCATGAGCTTGTTACTCTTAGTCCATGATACGTCAAAGGAAAATACATTGTAGCAACTAAAACCACCTTCAAATTTTTTTCCTTATCCTGTTTTGGAGCCTCCCTATCAACCTTCCACAACACTTTGTCTGGCTTCGTCAATTACTCAAGCTTCAGTGTTTTCCTCACACAAAAGAAGACTGTCGATCACAGTTGATCCATTCCCCTCACATGTTTTTCACCTAGACTTGGTCCAGCTGCAGGATGAGCATCTTCCCCTTGAAATTTGCGCATTTCTAGAGGGCAGCTAGTTTTCCCTCCAGATATTACGCAATCCTCTCTGGCAACCTGATGGGCTCCAGGATTGTGTAATCCTACCAGCCAACACTGCCAGTAGGATTTATGCAAATTTCCCCAGCAGGGCTGTTCAGCCTAGGATTTGCGCAAATCTGGGTAGCAATCAACTTCTCTACCCAAAAATTGTGCAATCCTCTTGGGTAATTAGCCCAGTTCCCAGCAAGGAATGCACATTTTTCCCAAGCAGTTGAGCATCTTCATGCATGCTCAGTCTGGTTGACCAGTTCCACTCGGAACTGAGGAGACTTGACTTGCATGCATGCATGAATTGCTCTTCCCGGAATAATAAGAGACAACAAGCAAAGACATCCCATGATTCACGGAGCTATTTTTAGCATCCAGGTGTTACATGCAAAGTTGTTTTAGAAGTTTCCCTCTAAATGTCGCTTTTTCCTAGATTTGTGGCATGTGCATCATGAAACAAAACTTATTTATTTAATGCATTAGAGCTCATTCATTCACATTGATCTTGGAGCTCTGACATCCCATAGCACATCCAGGACTCTTCGACACATCCAGCTCAGCTATTCACCTGTAAGAGGAAATTGTCTTTTTATTTTTGTCACTTTTTGTGTATTCGCTTATGTGAGTGTTGTTTGCTTGATTTATTTGAATGTGTGTTGTCATTTACATGTGTACTAGTGTGTCCTAGATCTGTTTTAGTTTTCGTTTCTATCTCACTGCTGTCGTGTGCATGAAATTGTTTTGCAAGGACGTTTGCCCAACTAGAAAATTGCCTCACCCACCTGCATGTTGATCTGTTTGCTGAATCTTTCATTCATGTTTTGCATGCACTGTCAATCACTTATGGTATCACTTAGTATTTCCATCCATGCATTGTTTTATTTGCTTTCAGTTTCCCGTCAGCGAGTTGGGTCAACCTTGGCCCGGGCTCTGCCTTAACCAAGGCTACATTGCGCAATATGGGGAAGTAAGGCTCACCTTCCTCTCCAGAAATGTGCATTCTTGCCCAGCACTAGCCTCCAAGACTGTTTTGTGCATTTCTGGAGGACAATGGCTGCTTGGCCGAAGAAATTGCACAAATCTGTCCCTGGGCCAACAGTCCTTCCCAGCTGGAATTGCGCATTGCGCAATCCCAGCAGCCAACTGCCTGACTGGATTTCTTATTTCATAGACCTAGCAACCATTCCTACCTCCCAGATAGCCCAAACTACCTTTTGTGTTGTTCTAGCAGCTAGTCACCCAGCGTCCTAGTAAAATTTGTGCAATCTTTCTCATCAGTGTCCCAAGTATGTGTTGTGTCCTTCCCCAATTTTTCTTTGATTCCACTAACATATTTCTTACCATGAATGTTGCTTGTTTCTAGATATTTTAGGTGTTCATCTGTCTCAATGGCTTCCAAGAGAACAAGATCACAAGACACCGACGGAGTTGCAACTAGAGTAGAATTTGAGCAGGTGTCCTCCAATATACTGATCTATGAACATACAAAGTTGTATCTAGACAAGGACATCAAACTGAAGTGGCAAGAGGTTAATGAAACATTCGAATGAACCTTTGCAGAAGACCTAGAAGATTTTCAAGTGTACGTGAACATTCACAAGTCTAACCTTAACCAGATTACATGTAGATACCTCGCATTCCCATGCGCAGACATGATTCACTCGATCGTCTCTCACATTGATCTTGAGACAATGACCTTGAGCAGTGTCAGTGGGATGAAGCTTGCAACCTTCTAGGCACGATATTATGATGAGATGTATCAAATGTCAAAACCCATGACTTTCATGAGTCCTCCATTCAACTTTCCCAGCAGCAGAGGTAACTCCACAGACATTCTGAAAGATTGGTTAAAGGAGCCAACTCGTTTCAGGATGACACCCAACCAGATCTACAAGACAAAGATATTGAGGATGTGTACCAATACTTGGTCATATTTTCATGTTTATTGAGTGGCCAATAAAGCACTAAAACCTTTCCTCATAGTTGGGTGATCGCATTGGACCAACTGGCTAGAGAAGAAAGACCATGCAACTGGTCCAGCATATTGGCTCATTAGCTGAAGGAACAAGTCACAAAGGCTTGAAAATCATTCGAGGGTATGCATGCAGAGATTTATATGTCTGCCTACATCCGAGATGCAGTCTGTCCCTAACATGAGTCCTTGGGCTTGGAGCAGGCATGGTCACCTGCGAAGACTGTTGTGAACATATATTTCAAGTTGTTGTTTGAATGTAGCTTCAAAGGAGTAATCATACGACTATCTGACCATTTTGTCACCCTAGTATAAAGGATGATATTCTAACAGGATCCACCTTGCATGTCGAAGGAAGAAATGGAGGCGTTGTTAGGCATTGCAGATTGGTATGCCTCATCGTCTAGCACTTTCATCCAAATATTCAGTGTGGAGAAGCCTTCTCATGTTTTGCCAAAGTTTTCCTTGGACGTATTGGTCATGTAGGAAGTAGCTTATCACATATCGGCAGGATTGGCACCTAGACTGCAGCAGAAGAAGAAATTTCCTTGGCCCACTCTTCCGTTGCAAATTGGGTTATATGAGATCCAAAGTATCAAGCAAGTGGATGTCGAAGCAGAAGCAAATGAAGAAGTATCTGTTTGACCTCCAAAGCTTCAACGTGTATGACCCACATTGCATTATGAAGGATCACTACATGAGAGTTCAGTTCAACTAGATCCATGGGGAATTTCATTGGACCGAGGAAGACTAGTGGAGGTATTGCTACAATTCCTCTGGACCCAATGAACAAGTCGGCTTGGCTGTAGAGTGGTTAGCAAAGCAGCATGAAGCAGCATCATAGAGAGCACCAACAGTAGCAGAGCCAAGCATACTTATGCATGAAAAAGGGAAGAGGAAGATTGTTGACCGCATGGAGGAAGAGCAAAGCTGTAAGTTTCAAGCAGATCCACTTGTAGAGCAAGTCGTTATGGCTATTCAGGCGAGGAGGCAACAACACGACAAGCGCATCACACGATGACAGAGAAGTAAGAAGAGAACAAAATAAGTAGAGGAGTTGCATGAGATGAGGGAGCAACTCCGGAAAGAACAAGAGCTACACCAACAGGAGAAGGAAGTGCAACAGTTGCAGATACAATAGCGGCATATCATGTGCAGACAGACGAAGTAGCACCCATACAAGTAGTTGATTCATCTGAACAACTGGGATCAGGTGATCAGGGTGAACCATCACAGGGGAAAGGCTTTGCTCATGAGATAGAACATATGCTTGAACATTTAGATGCAGATATGGAGCAGCAGGAGTTGGAATAGGACACTGACCTCAAGCCTCACCACAAAGAGGTCGACTCACCCGCTTCATTGCATCCAGATGATGAGCAAGTCACAAATGACCAAGGAGGCACTGATATCCTTTGTGGTCAGCCGGAGGCAGAGGTGCACAACATCTCCTTTGAGGAATCTCATCACAGAGTTGTGCAGTCTCATAGAGTACTGAATCTAGAGGACCAAACATCTCCTGCGCAAGTTGAAGAACAAGTGATCATGACAAATGTGTACAAGCATCTAGCTGCTTTGGCCGATGCAACTAGAGTGTATGTCAAAACCACTAGCTCAAGTGTTCATTTCCTCATAGCTGAGAATTAGTGAATGGCGAAGGAACTACAGGTGGCCAAGAAAGGAGGAGGCTTGGTGACAATGTCTGCTTGAGCTGAACTCAAGAAGGCAATACTAGATGAAGTATTGTCCCTTAACACAGTATGCAAGCATTGTACTGCAAGTTTGGTATAATGATGTTTAAGAAGAGCACACATCCTGAAGAACATACATGCTTCTATTGATAACATGAAATCATGGATGATGAAGTACAAGGGAGCCCCACTTCACTTGCCAAAGATGATGAGGGCCAATGCGGTCGAGCTGCAAGCATGTATCTAGAGTTAGATCCAGAACTATGAAGACCTACCACAACTCATCACTAGAATATAGGCTTCCCATGCATGAGTATTCAAGAGCATGGAAGTTGTGGTGCACACACATGTGATCCCATCACTTGGGACTCTCACCCAGGCAAAAACAAAGAAGCAAGTCTGACGGGATCTTGACTCGTACTTCGACAAGTTGATGTGCACCACTACTAGCCCAGACTTGCCTATCATTGAAGACATCATGCGCAAGTATGTTGTTGGCCTGGCCACATTGAAGACAATGTTGTGCATGCTTTCAGACGAGTTGGACAGAGGAGCCCGAGCAGTGTACCTGGTTGCTATGGAGGCAAGGTTTAGGTTTGAGACAGATGTCACAACATAACACACAGACAATATCAAGGACTACCAATCAAGGCATCAATATGTTAATGTTGATCAGCATGAGGGTGTTGAGCAGTTGGACTTCTATAGTTGTCTAAGTCATAATGATGTCTAGTTTGGCTTGTTCAAGCCATTGTTCACATGGGTGCATGTGCATTGTACTGTTGAGTCATGTCAAGTGTAAGTCAAGTCTCAATAGTGGATGTAACGGTCATAGAGTAGGTGAAGAGTCATGAGGGTAGTTGAATGGTCACAAAGGGGAATGTCAAGGATCACCCAACCCTTTGCTATAAATAGTCCCTCATAACTCATTGTACAGGCTTTTGGTCAGCCAAGCTTCTATTAAGACTATCTTGAAGAAAGCTTGGACAATATTGTAATGTGCCTTGGCTTCTCTACTGCACGAAGTTAGTTCATCTCTTTTGTGGATTAGGCAGATGTGGTTGTAACATTTCACTGATGGGTCTAGAAATTTTACATTGATGCATTGTATGATTGGAACTTACACTTCTTTATATAATAAGAGCCAACACATTTTCATGCATATGTTGTTATTGTAGTTGGACTATTCCAGTTGCCTTAATGATATATGTTGTTTAACTTACGTATTTGTGTATGAATTGATTCGTATACAATTATAAGAATCTTGTTGCAAATGTGTTGTTTATTTAACCATCACTTTGGGTTGTTGACTGCTCTGCTTTCTAGCTTGTGATGCATCTTCGCTCGTGTGTTCCCTTCCTAGCTGAGTACTGATACAGGTTGTCAATAGGTGCACTCATCCCACCCCCTTTGTGTTAGAACCTCTCATGGACCTTCCTTCACTCACTGTAGCAGTCACACCCTTACTACTAATAGAGTTGTCTTACTTGCCTCTGTGTGACATTGCGGTTAAGGCATTACCTTATGACCCACTACTGGGACTCCTGCACCAAATGGTCTGAAGTCTAATTGGACTTCTTATCAAGGAGTTCCCCTTGACATGTTGGTGGGTCTAGCACCATCAACACACTTGTAGACCAAGAAAATAGGTTATTTCCCCAAGTAAAACATTTCAAATTCTTGTTGCATAACAGAAGAAAAGTTTTGACTCATAGATTCTTCATTACTGCAAAAGATGATATCATCAACATAAACAACAATAATTAGCAATTTATCATCCTTAATTTTTGTGTACAGTTGATGTCTACATATCCTTTTGTGAAACCTTGTTGTTGAAGATATTTGTCAAGACATTAATACCATGCCTGTGGATCTTGTTTTAGCCCATATAAATCCTTTTTGAGTTTGCATACAACCCCAAAATGAATCCTTCTGGATGTTCAATATATACTACTTCTAGATCTCCATTAAGGAAAGCAGATTTTACATCCATTTGATAATACTTGAAATGTAGAAAACTTAAAAGTGCAAGAAACATTCTTATGGCTTCAATTCTGGCTACTGGTGCATATGTTTCTTCAAAGTCTATACCTTCTTGTTAAGAATAACCTTTACAAACAAGTCTAGCTTTGTTACTAATGACCTCTCTGTTTTCATTCAACTTATTTTTTAATATCCATTTTGTCCCAATAACATTTTTATCATGAGGCCTTGGAACCAATTCCCAAGTATCATTCTTTTCAATTTGATCAAGTTCTTCATTCATGGCATTAACCCAACATTCATATTTACTAGCTTGATTTACATTTTGTGGTTCAATGGTGGATAATAAAGCTAGATAACTAGGCGATACTACAAGGGTTCTTCTTGTTTGTACCCCAAAATCCTTTTCTCCTAGAATTTGAGTTTATGGATGATTCTTTTGAACATACCTAGATGGAGCCTTTTCTTTGTCTGATGTGTCTTCTTTTGTTGCTTCATTAGTTTCTTCTTCTATATCATTGTGATTTTATATGGGAAAGAATTCATCATCATCATCATCTTTTGCTGATGTTACTTTTTTGGGATCTGCGCATGCTTCATCAACCACAACATCAATGTATTCAACAATTTTTCAAAGTCTCTTATTATAATAATTGTATCCTTTGCTTATAGATGAGTAACCAAGAAGTACTCCTTCATCTTCTTTAGCTTCAAACTTACCAAGTTTTTCATCATTATTTTTTATGGAAAAATTGCTTCCAAAAACTCTAAAATGCTTTACTGTGGGAGGCATACCATACCAAAGTTCATACAGAGTTTTATCACTATTCACACAAACATGAGCCTTGTTGAGGATATTTACTACAGTATGCGCAACTTGACCCCAGAAGGTGTCAAGAGTTCCAAACTTCTCAATCATAGCACAAGCCCTTTGTTGAACAGTTCTATTCATTCTTTCTTCCACGCCATTTTCTTAAGGAGTTTTAGCTATAGAAAATTGTCTTTTTATGCCATGTTGTTCACAGAAATAAAATAATTCATCTAATATGTATTCTACTCCTCGGTCAAATCTGAGACATTTGAATTTTATATCTAATTCATTTTCAACTAATGCTTTGAAGACTTTAAATTTATCAAATGCTTCATCTTTGTGTTTCAATAAATAGATCCAACGCATTCTAGAAAATTAATCAATGAATAAGATATAGTATTGTTCTCTGTGAGGTGAATTTTTCCTTATTGGTCCACACAAATCAGTATGTATAAGTTCAAGAGGCTTACTTTCTGATCCTTCTTTGGCATTGAATTGAACTCTAGTTTTCTTACCGAATTGACATGACTTACATATGGTACTTTTTGGTAGGGTGATGTTGGGTAGATCATGAACAACTTTGAGCCTACTTGATTTTCTTATTTGAGAGAAGCTTAGAAGTCCCAACCTTCTATGCCATAACTAATTTTCCTCTTCATTGCCTAGGTAACATTGTTCTTGGCCACCTTTCAATATATATAGATTTCTTGGGGTTCTTGTTCCTTTTATTATGGTCTTTCTTGTGTCAAGTTCATGAACCAAACATTCTTTTGATCAGAATACCACCTCATTTCCTTGGTCACACATTTGGTTAACACTCAAAAAGTTATGCTTTAATCCATCAACATACATAACATTACCATCTTTAACCTTTTGTTTTAGAAAAACATAACCTTTACCCTTAATGACAGTAGGTGAGTCATTTCCAAAAGTGACATTATTTTCTTTCTCTAAAGCATTGTATGAAATAAGTTTATTTTTATCACCTGTCATGTGTTTTGAGCATCCATTATCAATGTACCATTGATTTTCTTTACCTTTTACAAACAAGGATATGCCACAACTTTCAGATTTTAACTCCTTCCTTTTCCATACCTTAGAATTTGTTGATATTTTCTCTTTTTGAGATGTTGTTTGTAATTTGCTCATGCATTAAAGTTCTTCATGTTCAAAGTTATTGCAAAATGAGCATTCAATTTCATCTTCAAGAGGTGAGAATTTATTATAAGTGTTTTTATTGACTCCTGTCTCATTCCTTTTTTTTCTTTATTCTCTAGTCGTGATGGTTTTGTATGCAACACATTGAGCAACCTTATGACAAAAATTATGACATGAGAAACATTGTCCATTAAAGAAGAAATTTATGTGATCATAAAATCTTCTGGTGTTGTTTACCTTTTGACTGGTGCTTCTGTTGTTGTTCATCCTTGGATTAGAGTGAACATGATTTACCTGTGGAATGCCTTTATTCTTTTGGTGAGGATTGAAGCTTTGCTGACTGGTTTTTGTTGCGTTTAGATAGCTTCTGGTGGTGGTTGAAGACTTGTCTATTTGAGATGTTTCTCCAGTGTATCCAAGACCTGTCTTCATAAGAGGAGAGTGTTGTACCTTGATAATTTCATGTAAGGTTTCAGGTCCTTTAGCAATTCCAAGATTCAAAGTTTTTATTTTCTCAAGTTCCCTTCTTAGACTTACTACTTCACATTCTAAGTTCTCATTATTCTTTTCCTTTTCTATGAGTTGATGCTTCAATGTATCTATGGCTACTTTGTTTTATTCCAAGAAAATTTTGACTTGATTCATTTCTTCAAAGAAATATTTTTCCTCTAAATCATCCACAAATTTATCATTAATATTTTTCTCAAAATCCATGAGTAATTTAAGATCTTGATCAGATCCTCCTTCTTCACTATTTGACAAGCCATAACTATCTTCATGAGTATAATAACTTCTTCTATTGTCAAACCATATCCTATTACCTTTTTCATTATCCTTCCCTTTGTCACGGTTGTATTTATGAGGACATTTAGTAGCATAATGACCAACTCTACCACAAGCAAAACATTTGAAGGGAAGCTTACCTCTAAACCTTTCGGTGCCCAGTTGAAGTTTCTTTACAAAGTTCACCTCTTCTTCTTTTGATATATAACATGATTCCTTTTGTTCTTCCTTTTGTTTCATTTTGCAAATACTTTAAATGTGGCTTCTTTGACTTCTGAGGGACCTCGTTTCCTCATTTAAAAAGTAGTCAGGATCCCGTGAAGTTGAACAACAATAAGAGTTTGCAAATCCTGCTTCTCTTCAATGGTAAACACTTTTGACTTGAATTTAGGAGTTAGAGATCTTAAGATTTTCTCTACTAAAGTGGTGTCCTTGATTTCATCACCCATATTTTTCATGTGATTTAAAATCTCATCTATACATAGAAAGAAACTGGCAATACTATCATCATTATTCATTCTAAGAGTTTCATATTGAATTCTGAGAGTTTGGAGTTTAGCACTTTTTACCTTGATATCGCCTTCATAGCTTTAAATGACTCTACCCCATATTTCTTTTGTTGTATTTAACTGCATAACTTTGATAAATTATGATTTTTTCAGACTTCCTAATAATGCATTGACAACTTTGGCATTGGTTTCATATGTCTTTTTTTCTGTTGCATCTGTGCGAACTGCAGCTGGATATTGGTAACCTCCTTCCACAATTTCCCAAACATTTGCTCCAAGGGACTGAAGATAGGATTTGGTTCTTTTCTTCCAATATATTAAATTATTTCCATTGAAGAGTGGTGGTCTGATAAATGTTGTTCTGACTTGATTTCTCATCATGTGAGATCTTCCTTCAAGCAATTAAGCTTCTTTTGAAGGACCTACTCTGATACCAATTGTTGGGAAAAAACTCAATATTACTTTTCTGAAATATGTATATGACTTTATTGAACGCAACTCGTGTGTGTATCCGATTGCTGTAAAAGAAACTAGTGTATGCTTAGTAAACTTGTAAAACAACTAATTCTTTATTTGATAAACTTAAACTAGAATGTAAGAGATTTGTCAAGAATTTGATAAGCAGTAAGCAGGTGCAGTAAGAACAGAATAAAGTATCACGCATAAGCAACACACATGAACACCAAGATTTAAGGTGGAAACCCAATGTGAGAGAAAACCACCATTGTTATCATCTCAGTCTTCAAACTTATTCATATCAAAAATTTCTTACATTCTTGTACTGGTGCAGACTCATTTCAGTACACAACGACCCACATGTTGAATGATACAACCTTCACTCATTCTCTAGCTCCTACTAGAAGGGAGCTCCAACCCCATGATCTGATTACCAGCTACTGCTAGAAGGAAGCTTCAACTTCCTCACTGAAGGCTCCAACCCTTAGCAACATCCATGGACCACATTTCTTAAATTTTTAGACTGGATCCACCTGCTTTAATACATCACAACTTGTAGATCAACTAAAGAAAACACCAGCTTAATTCAAATAGAACAATGAGATCATTGTAACCAGAATACAGAACTGAAATCAGAATACTACATCAACACATAGAATCAACTGCAACACTGATCATTTATATGCCAACATGTATACAATACTTCACTTAAGGCAACCTGCATGTATATGCACTTTTCTGTAGAGAAACCTGCGTAGAGATCTCAAAATACTATAAACTTGTAATTCTAAATCAGACATAGAGTTGAGCATAGTTATTCTGAAATATTATGTTAGCTGATAGAACCGTCATATAGTTAGCAACATCAATAATATTTTCAACCAATCAACATGTAACCAAATTCAGCTTCATCATTCAATCAATTCTACTTTAAACATTATCACTCAACCCAGATCAACTTGAGGACATCATTGATAGACAACAGAGATACAACAACACTGATTAGGTTGATTAATCATTTATGAATATAAACCCTTCCTTTATGAATGTGAATTTGAAGAAATGAACTTGCATGTATACACGACTTCACCGAGACCAACCTGCGTACAGATATGCATATTTTGACCTAAAATTTTGCAGATCTTTAGAACTTAAAAAAAACCCAGATCATAATTTAGAGATAAAAACATGTGTCAATACTTAGATCTATTCAATCCATGAGCAGATCATGCAATGGAAATTCATTTCAGGTATCATGATCCTGATCCATCATTGTATTCATTGGTGCATAATTATTTCAGATCTATGTGTCAACTATGGCCTTTAAAATGCAAATATACTTCATATTGAAGTATTCATCAAAAACCCTTTCACATGCACACTTAGCACTTTGATCTTGACCTCCTTATACAGGTAGAGCCTTAGCCAATACCATGGGTCAAAACTGCACTAGTGCCAGTGGTAATCTTGGATGGGATCAAGTAAACGTCACTTCGCTCAATATTGTGGGCTAATACAATAATAAGGACCCTTGGTATTCTTAAATTAGTGTGCTAGCATGTACGTGACTTTTCTTCTTTGTACCTGTGTGTATACGCAACTTGGCCTTGATGAACTCGCGTATAGATTTTCAAATATTCACCTTTATCAAACTTCTGATTCTGATCTGTAAACCTTTGTCCCATCATTCTATTATTTTGTTCCATCACTCTGTCACCTCTAAAATGATCTATGGATTCATCTAGTTACCATATACTTGTTCTGTTATAAGTGAGTTTCTATCAAGGACAAGACATGCATCATAATGCCAACTCGAAATGAATAAAATGGAAAGTTGGCGGGAAAATAAATCATAACTCGCAATAATGTATATGTGTTTCATGAGTCCAGAGTAAGTTGTTATTTGAGCAAATCGAGTGAAACCTGGTTGTGGCACAAGAGACTTGGTCATATGAATTTTCACAGTGTGATAAGAGTCAACAAGATGGGATTTGTGAGAGGTTTTCCAAAACTATTAAGGCCTAATAATTCAATCTACAAGTCATGTCAATTTGGTAAGCATACTAGGACTCATTTCAAGACAAAAGAGTTATATTCATCTAGACCACTGGAGCTAATTCACATACATATCTGCGGCTTAACTAGAGAAAAATTCCAAGAGGAGAAAGGCATTTTATGTTTCTTATTGATGATTTTACCAGAGCCACTTGGATTGTTCTCTTAAAGGAAAACTCAGAAGTGTTCCAAAATTTAAAAATTTTTAAAGCTCAAGTAGTAAATGAGAAAGATATCAATATCAGATGCTTAAGATCAGACATAGGAGGAGAATACACTTGAATATAATTTGAAGAATTCTGTGAAGAGCATGGCATGAGGAGGCAGTGTTATGTGGCTATAAATCCACAACAAAATGGAGTAATTGAGAGAAATAATAACAATCCAAGAAATGGATAGATATATGATGGATGAAGTAGATGTACCTCACATCTTTTGTGGATAAGAAGCACAAGAAATAGTGTACCTATCAAATAGAACACAACTAAGGCCTAATAGTGATAAAAGTCTGTATGAGTTGTGGAAGGGAAGTCTTGCATCATTTAAACACTACAAGGTGTTTGTGAGAAAATTGTTTATCAAAAGGAATGATAAAAATCTTGGAAATTTTAATTCATACCCTTATAAGGGTATATTACTCAATTACTCTGCTTGAATTAAAGGATACAAGTGCTACAAAAAATGAACAAAGAGGGTTGAGGATTGCATTGATGTAGTAGTAGATAAAATATCTTAACAACCTGATTCCTCCAAATGAAACATGAACTTATATGGAAAAGAGAGTTCAGACATCAGGCCCTCAGATTAAGATGAAACATATTCAGATAACGAAGACATGGAAACGAGCACAACTCCAAGTCCCAAAACACGTTCCAAATATATATAAAAAGAACACCTTGATAGTCAAATTATTGGAGATCAAAGACTTGGTGTTCATACCAGGAGAAAAAATGTTTGAAGTTCAAATCGTGTAAATATTTCTCTTTTATCTCAAGCTGAGCCTAAAAACCTCAACCAAGCAAGTGAGGAAAATTTCATGGTGAGAGTTATGAATGAAGAAGTTGACCAAATTGAGAAGAATGACACTTGGGAGATTGTTCCAAGACCCAAAGACAAAAATTTCATAAGTACAAAATGGATCTTAAAAATTACGCTAAATGAGCAGGGTCAAGTAATTAGGAACAAAGCTTGATTAGTTTGCAAAGGCTATGCCCAAATAGAAGGGATATATTTTGAGGAAACCTTTGCACCAGTAAATAAAATTGAAGCTATTAGAATGTTTCTTACCTTTTCCAGTCATAAAAACATCAAGGTATATCATATGGATGTGAATTCATCCTTTTAATGGATATCGGGAAGAACAAGTTTATATTGAGCAGCTAGAAGGATTCACACTCATCAAAAATGAAGGGTTTGTGTACAAACCGAAAAGGCCTTATATGGTCTCAAATAGGCTCATAGAGCCTGGTATGCAAGATTGGATCAATACCTTCAACAACAAGGCTTTAAGAAATTTATTGTAGACAACAATCTATACATAAAGTTTGAATATAACCATCTACTAATTGTAGTTTAGCATGTGGATGACATAATCTTTGGCAATGATCTAGAACAATTGGGACATAAATTCACAAACTATATGCACACAGAGTTCGAGATGTCCATGATTGGAGAATTTTCCTTCTTCTTAGGATTGTAAATTTCTCACTCAAAAAATGGGGTATTTATCTCTCAATCCAAGTACCTACGAGAAACTCTGAAGAGAATATTGCAAGCCAGTTAACACTCTTATGGTTACATGCTGAAAATTTTGCAAAGAAGATGAGACGTTGTTGGCAAATCAGACTGGGTATAGATCAATGATAGGAATCTTGTTGTATCTCACAGCTTCGAGACCATACATCATGCAATAAGTGGGTCTTGTGGCTAGATTTCAAGTTTTTTCTCATGAAATTTATGTCAATGTTGTTAAAAGGATTTTCAAATATCTTCAAGGAATAACTTATTATGGACTATGGTATGCAAAAAACAGATATTTTAACTTGAAGGATTACACTGATGTTGATTGGGCATGTAGTATTGATGATAGGAAGAGCACCTCTAGTGTAGCATTCTTTTTGGGAAATTGCTTGGTGTCCTAGATCAGCAAGAAACAAAACTCCATTTCTTATCAACTTCTAAAGCAGAGTATATTGCAGCTACAACTTGTTGCTACAAATTATATGGATGAAGCATACCCGAAGGATATTAAGGTAGACTTGATTGATCCCATTCCAAACATGTGTGATAATACTAGTGCCATCAATATCTCTAAGAATCTTGTCATTCACTTAAAGACCAAGCACATTCCTATCAAGTTCCATTTCTTAAGAGAGCGTGTTGTAGCTAATGTTGTTTGACTTGAATATGTGGCGACTAAGCACCAACTTTTAGACATATTTACTAATTACCATCGGTAAGAGAACCCTTTGAATATCTCAGGTAGCATATAGGAGTTGTAACTCCTCCTCCCAAATGACTCAATTATAATATGTGTTTGCAGCCAACCAGCATGTGGTATCAATTGAAGAGTAGGCTACAATGGTTTAGGGGGAGTTTTCAAGAGCATCATTTTCCATTGATGCCAAAGGGGGAGAATATTATTGTTACATCGAAGAAGAAAAAAATTGAAGAAGACCATGCCTAGTTCTAGCGTGAGCTTATGTTGTTTCCATTGATGCCAAAGGGGGAGATTGTTGGACAATTGACATTGTATGATTGATTGGTGGCACTTGGTATGCTAGAATTGATATCAAATGGACTAGCGTTGAGGAAGAGTCCATGCAGAGAGTTTGCATCCATGTTTCAGGTAGAAAATGGGCTCAAATACTACATCAAACCTTCTCCACTTAAAAGTGCTCAGAAATAGATTTCCAATGGTATGTGGAAGTACATGAATGGGTCCCTGGATAAAAATTTATTGACAGCCAAAGTAAGGACCTTGAAGTCCTTAGGAGGAGGCTGAATTTAAGGACCTCGGAAGGTAAGGAATATTGGAATCTAAAGATATCAGGGCAGCCTATAATTGAAGTAGGCCGAATATCGGAGGCTGAAATTCAGAACCCGGAAGTAGTCTAGTCTTCAGAAATTCAGAGGGTTAGAGACTTCGTGACCTCGAAAGGACAATACATCGAAATTTCGAAGTTTTGCAACTCCTTGTTAATTGTATTTCTTTGAAAAGAACTAAGGGTCACAAGGAGTGAAAAATACAAAGGAAATCATTTGCAAACCAAGGACTAGCATGCACTTTCTCTTTCCTCTGATAGGACAAATGATAGCAGTTGATTATCCCTCATGAGCTAATGGTGGCACATGACATCAACATGATGTGGCAATATGAAGGACACCTGACAAGAAGATTTAACACAATTGGTTATCGTAATGGGGAAAATCCAGATGACACGTGTTACCACTAAGGAGACGCCATGTGGAGACGATGATGTGAGCATGACATCATTTTGAAGGTCAGAATATCAAAGTTCTAGATTTCATAACTTCTCCATAATTATATTTTGGAGAAAGTCCTGATATAGGGAGCTCCGATGCAGATTCATGTTTGGTCATGGAGACCCAAAGAACCAAGGGTGTAGAGCAGTGCTTAGACCTAAGAGCTATGGAGATGTCACATGGATATTTTGGACCCCGGATATTTCGTAACTCCGTTCTAATTGAATTTTGAGAAAATTTACGATGCCATAAGCTTCCAATGTGTTTGGCACTTGGTATTGAAAGCCTAAAGAACCAAGGAAATGAGTGATAACACAATGAGATAGGCCACCAGTAAGTCCTGGAGGGATTAGCACCTAAGTGTTGTGTCGTTGGTCACAACACCTGATCCCATATAAGAAAAACAAGAAGGGGCTAAGAAAAAGGGGCTAAGGGCGAATCAGAATTTTGTGATTTCATAAGGTCTCTATAATAAAAAGTTACAATATGAGGGAGCTCCGATATTGCAATACAGAGGAATATGAAGTCACTAGTCACAACACCGAGTCCCATGGAGGAAAAACAATGAGAGGATAGGCCAAAGGGGCTAAAGGCCAATTAGAATCCCACTTCATAAGGTCTCTGTAATAAAAGTTATGAACTAAGGGGCTTCGATATTGCAACACATAATAAGTCAAGGATGTATGAGTTGGCAGTTGAGGAGTAAATGTGATCAAGAAAGTTGGTCGTTGGAATAAATGGTGACTGCCAAGATCGCAAGAGAAGTGTGTTGGGCCTATCTTGAAGTTGAATTAAGCTACCTCTAGTCACCCATACACACTTCATTGATTTAAATGAAGAACAGAGAATCCATGTCGAATAACCTATCGATCTCTATGAGCCATTAATTAGCATGGGGAGCTTACTTGTAGTGTGTAGTCTAACTGAGAATTAATTCTCAATATGGAGAAATTCTTAGGAACCCATTCTCAATGTTTAATTTGGGAGCAGTGTCCAAGTCAGGCGCAAGAGCGAAATGGAAATCCATGTTGAGTGTACAAGCATATTTTAATGGAACAACACCTTGGGTCTGTAGTTTGACTCAAATTTAATTCCCAGTATGGAAGAACACTCAGGTGCCCACTCCTTGAATTAACACAGTTTCCATGTTTGAGAAAAAAATTACACTTGGGTAGTATGGAGGACAATAGAAGCGACATTAACCAATGCGCAACAAAGGAACAAAACTCAGGAGCACCGTTGAGCAAAGTGGGGTATACAGTATTGTTGTGCAAGCTAAAGAGAGTGGAGTGGAGCACGTGAATGTTGAGAAAATGGCCCAAGTGTTGAACTGAGGCGGAGTGTTGCAGAGAGTTGTGATTAAGAGCAGAAAGAGCATAGTTTAGAGAAAAGGGGCATAGTGGGCCAATGATGTTGTGTGAGGCCAAGAGTTCTTATGGAAGTGTAAAGGGCCAAGAGCAGAAGTATGATACTATAATGAATCATATTTGTATTTCTCTGTATATGCAATTGCCTATGTTTTCAGTTTGAAAATTGTATGAAAGGCAAAACAACGGCTAGAGAAGGTGGTGTCTTGCATTCATAAGAGGTCAATGCCTCTTGGCAAGTAGGTGCTTTCTATCTTAAGGGGGTGGGTGCCTCTTGTGAGTGGGTGCTTACAAACAAATTGATGTAATTAATTAGGTGCTTAATTTACATCATAGTAACAAAGTGGTTTTTTCCCTTTGGGTTTCCACGTAAAAATACCTATGTTGATATGTGTATGTTGCTCATATGGTGGATTGTATGTACATGTGAATGTCGTATCTTGTTGATCATTTATATTGTGTAGCTGACCTGATTTGAATTTAAACAGGAACACAACAAATTACAGATATAACCATAAATACAGAGATGCAACAAAAATAACACTTCCTTTCATTGATATCAAATAATGAGATATGCTTACAAACAGAATGGAAATGAGACTAGCTCGGGTGATGGTAGCTTATCTCTAAGAAGAGATGTGGTGGCTAGATGCGTTCGAACTATGTTACAATGAGGCTCAAGGGCCTTTTTATTATTGAACAATAAGAGAAAACCTTAAACAACCAAAACCCTAACTTGAGGAGATGTAACACCAAGAGTTTATGGGCCTCGTTGGGCTTAGTTGGGCAGCCAACTTCCCGGGATCGTAACTTGGTCATATTATCTCTGTTTGACGCGTATGATACCTCATTCGAAAGATCTCTTTGAGGACTACAGCTAAAAACATGATTTATTTGAAATTTCTAGAGGAATTTGGCCCAAAAAACGTCATTTAGGGCCTCACAATGGCTCCGTAAGTTCATGACCCGAAAAATTGCCAAATATAGTTAATTGTGCTACAATTAAGGAAATTGAAAGAACAATAGTGAGGTTCCAAGTGGAATAGGTGGGTAGACACCAATATCCACCTAGATCATGACCATAGTGTAAAGATTTAAAGACTTGTACTTAACCTAGAAAGAACTTCACTATTATTGATTCACCCCAGTAAATCTTTATTCCAACACTACACTTGTCGTTACTAGCTATAATTCACATACAATTATTTTTAGGCACACATATATATAAATAAATAAAACAAAGTTAAATTATAAGATATATTAGATATATATATTATATCCATTTTATATTTATCAAATAATGAAAATAACTTATGTTTGCAAAATAATGTGGTAAAGTAACGGGGGCCCTTCAATATATCATATGCATCAACTACGATGAATTATAATTATATTAGCAAAGCATGTATCAAAATAGCGATGAATTATATTAGCAAAGCATGTATCAAAATAGCCATGGTGCTCTATGTTATTTAATGCCCTTGTGCACCATATCAACAAAACAAGCACTACAATACCCATAGTGATTTATGTAATTTAGCACCCTAGTTCTCTATTGCATTTAGAATATTAATGCTAATTTAGTCATTACATGTACAAATACATTAATCTTTTAACATAAAATTCAAAAAATTGAATATTGCATAAAACCTTGAGTGTATGTATTCTTTACTATGTCATGTGCTACGTCAAAAGAAAGGCAATAATATTTTTATGGTGCTTCATGTTATTTGGTGTAGTGGTGCTACTTTTAAAATATAAAATTCAAATATTTGGTGTAGTAGTGCATGTTTTGTTAAATAGATGATGCACACAACAAGCATTGGTTTTTTCATTGTGCTCCATGTCATTTAGCGCACTCAGGGTAATGATGCGGAAAAAATGCAACGTGGTGAACTAGTGTGATTTATTCTATATAATACACAAGGATGGATTTTTTATGCTTTGCAAACTGCATTAATGCATATTTAATAATTAATGCATGTGTATAAAATTTACAAAATATAGGGAATGTAACACATTTAAAAGCTATATTTCTTTTAAAAATTTTATATTTTAGATCATGTGGTGTTTTTGTTTATTAATGCACTAATACATTGTTTTATTCATTACGCATAGATTAGATTTTTCTATATACTAGGCTATAGTACTATCAAGCGCATTATTAACGTTTTTTAGTGCATTAATATTTTACATACACTAGTTTTTTTTTGTGGTTTTTAAGCACACCATATTTTATGGTTTTATAAAATTAATTTTTTTTATGAATATTAAAAAAAACTATCCTAATCCAATGTGTTCTTTGCATGTGCATCGATGTTTTTAATTTATTGTGGAGCATTATTATGCACTGTAATTTTTTTTAAATAGAAATGATATTTTACTATTTTATAATAATTGGTGCATCATATTATATAAGCATTGATGTGTTTTATTTTTTAGAGTATTCAGACATGTTATTTATTTAGGCACATTGATATGAAAAAAGCTTTGCAAAAACCTCTTATTGATCACCTCCATTAGCAATCTTTGCTATAAACAAAGAATGGATAAGTTTTGGGGGCGGTTCCATTAAAAACTATATGACAAGGTGTTCTCCTTATGGTGTGATCTAATTTGACTCACAGATCCAAGTGGTAGTGATGTCAACTCACCATTATACACACATGTGGAGCTATTAATGCATGGAAATACACTATGGAGATCCCAAGAATGGCCCAAAACCCTAAATCTGACTGTAATTCAAGATATCAAAAACTAAGTTAAATGAGGGAAATGAGTAAAGTTTTTTTTAGTGGTCATTATTATTTCATAGTCCTGAGAAGTGAGTATGGAGTAAATACCAACAAGGTAAATAGAGAAAGAATCATATTAAGGACTAGAAGAACAAAGTGTTTCATAGCTTCATTGCTAGCTTGGGTAGCTTTGCAATATATATTATGGTCTCCATACTATAAGAAAATCAAAGGCATAATCCTTCATTTCTTATTGGTTTTCATGCATCGTGTTTTCAGGGTAATTATGTGCTACATGTGTGTCTTAGATACCACACTTTTGTTTTTATGCAATACAATTTAAAAATCCAATTTGTGTGTTCTATTCCCTATTTAAATCATTAAAAATGATCCCCATGTGTGGAGGCAACTAGAAATAGTTGTCATAACCTAAGAGCTTGTACTATCCCATCATCGTTATTTGCCACATGTAGATACATCGATTTATTTAGTTGTGCTCCCATGCAAGAGGGATTAATGAAGGAATGAAGTTTGAAGAGCTGAGACTTCAACATTCAAGGGGGATTCTATGAAATTATTTGAGGAAGAATGGTGGTAATAATGATCCAAGAAAATAAATTTCCCACTGATATGAGTTGTTATGTGCTTTATCTGTGGCTCTCCATGCAATGTAATCTGCCTATTTTATGTGTCACCAAGCTCATGACAAGTAACCATTCTATTAAATTCGCCACTCTAGTTATCCTAGCTCTCATCATAAAATATGTTTGTAAGTATTTTATAATTGTGGTCATTCTCACTTTGATGGTCTCTGTGATCTTCCTAAAATGGAAAGGCCCCTCTCTATTACACAAAGTTATAAGTCAATGTTGCTAGTGTGGCCGCTTCGCATTTCATGTGACTACACCACCACACATTTAAAATCTAGTTCAATCATTAAAAGAGATGTCAAAGTTGAACAGGAATATAAGGAAGAGGGAGATGTGGGTGAGTTGTTCCAAGGATTTCTCTCTGATCTTGGTTCAAATCACATTCATGATACGAAATTTCATATAATTTGAACTCAACTATCCCATGAAAGATTTCATGCCCATGCTCAATTGTCTGAGGTTGGATGGAAAGAAATTTGGCACAAATTGGAAGAATTGGATAAACAAAATAGGAACTTGATTACTCTCTATTCCTAGTTAGTGAAAAGGAATTTAGTGTTATAAGTCAAGTCCTTGGTATCCTTTAAGGACACCCCAACAATGCTCCATTCTTCCTCCATTAATGTTGGTTGCAGAAATCACCGTTAATCACAAGTTTCTTTCCATAGTTTTAATTTAGAAAATATCTCTTGATTAAGTTGGATTTCCTATTTGAACTTCTTTTCTGACTTTTCAGTCATGATATGGCTAATTTCCTCATCAACATGCTTTCTAGATATTACATTTTAGACATGCTTTAATCCTATGTTAGCACAATGAATAGATCAACATGGTTTCCCTCTAGGTGGGCCTTGGTGGTATTTTTTTTTTTGTTATCTATTATGCTCTTTAAATATAGAAATAGGTTTTGGCCCACTTTGATAATTACTCTTGCTAGGCTCCAATCTACTAATGAGCCAACATAATAGATTTTTGAATCCCATCATAATTGTGTATCTTATTTTGACACTCTAATAGAGTAGCAAATATTACTCATAAAAAAAAACCATTAAAGAAAAGAATTATAGTTGTGTAATCGAGAAGAGTCTCGTTGTAATTGTTGTAGTTGTAAATATGTTTTGGTGAGATAACCATTGGAATATCTAAGATCGTTTAGAGATGATTATTATGTATGGTATTAATTCTAAAAAATTCAAAGTAATTTGGTGGTGTGATACCATAGTAATAGCACAAGGTAAGGTCACCATTAACATCTACCTTACACATTGAGCTTGAATCCATAATAATCCTTGATTCCTAAAAATGACAAAAGAAAATTTTGAGAATCATTACATGTAAAATGTGCCTATTTTAAATGTCCTAATAACATATTTGAAATTATTGATGATGATGATGATGGTGATGATTAATAATCACTAAGTCCAATGCAGTCTATTGGACCTTAAGAAAGTAAGAAATTAATTATGACTCTTTAAAATTTTATTTCTATGATAAAAAAAAATGGAAAGGAGCACTCCAAAATCACTATAGTTATATTGGCTTAACAAGTCAAAAAGATTGGAAGCGTGGAAAATGTTTTGGAAATGAGAACTAATGTGAATAAGAGTTGGGAAATCTAAGAGAAAGTGTTTTTCATAAGATTATAAATAAATACTTATGTTAATTCTCATAAAATTATTAACATTGGGTCTTCTTATGATGTTAATAGTCTTTATGTTCCCCAACAACCAATAAGATCTATAAAAAAGATAAAGGGAAACCAAAAAAATAATCTTCAAGTGTCATTTCTATAATTATGCATAGTGCTAAAGAAGCACTAACATCATAATGGTTTATGTATGGAAGGATGTCATGAAGAATAATTAAGTTATGATCATGATAAATTTATATCTTATATATTTAAAGATACTAGGGAAATTTAAAGGAAAATAATGATTGTCCTGAAACATTTTTATATGAAAGAAAAAAAAATCAAATTCACCCATCCTAGCGTATTTTTAGGTTAATCCAACAACCAATTTCATTACAAATGTCATGACCCTTGGTTATAGTTCTAGAAACATTTATTTTGTCCTTAACTCATGATGTTGGATGATATAGGTAGATATTGGTGGCCACCCACCTATTCCACTTGCCCCATCACCATTATTTCTTTCATTTTAATTGTACCAGAGTTTACTATTTTTGGAAGTTTTTCAGATCCTGAAATTTCGAAGCTGTTTTGAGGCCCTAAATGGTGTTTTTTTTTAATAGAAAACCATCGAAATTTAATTAACATTTGCAGTCAAAATTTGTATTCCTCAAATAGATCTTTCTAACAAGGTAAAATACGCGTCAAATGGAGATCGTATGTCAAAGTTATGACCTCGGGAAGCTAATGTACCAATTTATCCCAACGAGACCCACAAACTTAGCGCTTCATCTCCTAGAGTTAGGTTTTTGGATGTTTATGGTTTTTCATTATTTATCAACAATAAATAGGCCTTGGAGCCTCATTGTAACATAGTTTAGAAGGCATGTAGTTGCCACATCTCTTCTTAGAGGTAAGATACCACACTTGATCTAGTTTATTTCCATTTTGCATGTAAACAGTTTCCAGTATTTGTTATTAATGAATTGAATTTTTATTTTCATTATATCTCTATGTTTCTATTTATATCTATATTTCATTTCGTTCCTTCATAAATCTAGATCAATGGTATCATAGTAGTCTTCTCTTTCTATGTCTTTCTATGCATGTCCCCAATGAGGTCGAGGTATAAGGAGTTAGGGCTCAAACTGGTTGAACCTTTGTAATACTAGTCTCAACAACCCCGATGGCCTCCCATGGCATAAGAAAAGAAATATGAAGGAGCAGGATATCCTTTCAAAATATTGTTCGAAGAATCCCTCGAGTGATAAAGGAATGCATGATGGATAAATTTTCCTAGATCCTTCAACAGATGCCCATAGGCAATGCATCTTCATCTGGAATTCACTCTGGAGGTGCCACTCCCTTTAAGGTACAAGTCAACTTTGACATTCCCATATTTCAAGGAAAAATAGATGTAGATGTCAAAAACAAATGTTTAAATCTATTAGAAAAATATTTTTTGGTTCATGATTTTCCCAATAGGGAAAATATTACCTTTGCACTCCTCAAAATTGTCTCTCGCATCAAGGACTAGTGCGAAACCTACTATGAGCAAAAGGATGAGAGGGAACCCTCACTATTTTTAGCTACACCCATTTAGAATTATTCCTGAGACAACATCAAGGAACAATTTTACCCTGTAGGGAGATATGAAGATAAGTACATAAAGTGGACCACACTACAGCAAGGAAGGGACCAAGACATGTCAGAGTTCACAAATATTTTTCATACCCTTCCTACGAAGTTGGGTATCAAGGATTCTGAGCAGCATCTCGTACTCAAATATCACAGTTTTCTACAAAAATACATCTAGGATGAGATGGAGTTCCTAGACATCTCCTCGCTTGGCACTACCGATTGATATAATATCAAGATTGAGAAAAAATTTAAACATATGAAGAGATACTTTGGATCTGCAAATCTGAAGCAGGGGAAAGGTGCCCCAAAACCTTAGAATAAATGACAAAGCCATGGTGCAATGATTCAGGACAACCCGCTGAAGCTGCAAGCAAAGAATAACACCACAAAGACAAAGAAGGACAAAGGAAAGTGGTGTGAATTGCATAAGATCCCTACTCACAACACAAATTAATGTTGAGACAAGCAGTCATTGGTGGCTGAGATTAAGGCTTAAGAGTCAAATTCATGTTCCAACTCTCAATCAGAACCTGATAAGGGGAATGAAAAATCGAAGCATATTATTGATGCAGAGCCTAGCACTATTGTTGCCACCACCAAGGTCTAGAAGATTGAGCCTGAAAATCCATAGGAGAGAGGGCATCTCTTCCACTCATACATGTGGGTGCAGGGTTTTCCTTTATAGTTCATTGTCGATGAGGGAAGCCAAAATAACCTCATTTCAGCAAAGGTCATCAAGAGGTTGGACATACCAACCAAACCACACCCATAGATGTACACCATTAGGTGGCTTCATCAAGGATGAGATCTTCGTGTCAGCCAACAGTTCCACCTTCCCTACAACATCAAGCCCTTCACGAATGAGGTAATGTGTGATCTTGCTCTTATTGAAGTTTGTGATGTATTATTAGGCCAACCATACTTGTGGAAGCATCATGATGTGTATGACTCTAGGCCTCGCACTTATATCAATACTTTGAAAAATAAACTATACAGAATATCAGGGGTATCCCTGCCTACTTCCATGCCTCGCACTTATATCAATACTTTGAAAAATAAATTATATAGAATATTAGAGGTATACCTGCCTACTTCCATGTCTTTGATATCTTCTAAGAAATGTTGTAAAATCATCTCCCAAACCAAGAATTTTGTTTTCTTTATTATTCACTCTCAAAGTAAGGGGAAGATCATGGCCACATCCATGGCCCACAGGAAGGGTTCCTCGATGTAGAAAAAGCAGGTGAAGAAGGTCGTGGAAGAATACAGGGGAATCTTCTACTCACCCACAGGGTACCCTTGCACTGTCTAGTCAAGCATTCGATCAATCTGACTCCTAGATTACCTCTACCCAATGGGCTGATATACCACTAATTCATTCTAGAAAATGAATATATCAAGCAACAGATCCATGAGTTGTTGCAAAAAGGGCACATCTGATCGAGTTTCTCACCCTGTGGGGGCCCAATTGTACTAGTACAGAATAAGGATGGGACTTGGAGGCTTTGCGTTGATTATTGAACACTAAATAAAATTATTGTCAGGAATAGGTATCCAATCCCACATATTGATGACCTTCTAGACCAGCTCAATGGGGACAAATATTTCAGTAATATCAATATGAAGTTTGGCTATCACCAAGTTCCAATAGAGCCAACAGATGTATGGAAGATAGCCTTCAAACCCCAGGAAGGCCTTTTTGAATGTCTAGTCATGCCCTTCGAGTTAGCAAATTCCCCTACTAATTTTATGAGGTTGATGGATGACATATTTTATCCCTTCACCAAATCATTCATGGTTGTTTATCAAGATGACATCCTCATCTTCAACAAGAGTTGGGAGGAGCACTTACAACACATTTGGCAGGTTCTTCAAACCCTGCGACAGCACAAACTATGTATTAACTTGGAGAAATGCACCTTTGGCATATGTTAGGTCCAGTATCTAGGTCACATCAAAAATGAGAAAGGCATGCATGTGGATTTGGCTAAGATCCAAGTAATTTAGAATTGGCCAGCCCCAACCACTCTAACAGAGCTTTGCAGATTTTTGGGCCTTGCAAATTTTTACGAAGTTTCATGTTTGGATTCTCCCATATCACTTGGCCTTTGAGTTAGATTACCAAGGGCCAAGCAAAAGTGAAGTTTTTCAGGTCTAAGTCCCAACAGAAGGCGTTCGTTGAACTAAAGCACGCCTCTTCTCTACACCTATACTCACATTTCTAAACCTGTAGTAACCATTTGAAATTAAGACGGGTGCCTCCAACTATTCTATTGGTGCAGTCCTCACCCAACATGGGCATCCACTAGCCTATCAGAATGAAACACTTTCTGATACAATTCAAAAGTACCCCACCTATGATAAAGAGATGTATTCTATCGTGCAAGATTTCCAACAATGGAAACATTACATTTTGGGGTAGGAGATGGTCATCCACATCAATCACTGACCTCTTTAGTGTCTACAAACAAAAGGGAAGTTGCAAAACAATCTACCAAAGTGGTCCAAATATATGCAAAAATTCAAACATTAAATACAAAAAGGGTAGCACCAACCATTTTACAGATTGCCTCAGCCAACCCCCAGTTGCAGCACTGACTACTGCTCTCAACACTTGTGGCGATGAGACCTCTAGATGGTCACAATTGTACAAAAATGATCCATAGTTTGCCACTAAATACCATATGCTAGTGGATGGCAAGAAAGTTTTTGATTTCCACCTCTAGGATGCATTATTATGCTACCTGGTCCACCTTTATGTTCCTTTAAGCGAGTGTGCCCAACTAATTTGGTAGGTGCACTTCGTTTGGGTTGCAGGGCACATTGGCATGGAGAAAATTGTGTTCATACTCCAAAAGTAATTTTATTGGCCAAAACTCTCAGAGGATGCTAGAAAATATATCAGATCCTGCAATTCCTGTGTCATTTCCAAGGAAACCATCAAGAAGAGAGGCTTGTACACTCATATGTGTACTCCCAACCAGCCCTGGGAATCCATCTCCATGGATTATCTATCTGGCCTCCATTCTACCAAGCATGGTAATGACTTGTATTTGTGGTCGTGGACAAATTTTCTAAAATGCCTATATTGGTGGCATGCAAGAAGAGTATCACAATAGAGGACACTACCAAACTCTTCTTTGAATGAGTATGAGTAAATTTTTGGATCATGCAAATAATTATATCAGATCAAGATAACAGTTTCCTAAGCACATTTTGGTTGAGCCTCTAGAAACTATTGGACACCAATCTCACCAAGTTGACTACATTCCATCCCTAGATTGATGTTCAAATAGAAGTTAACAAGATGATATTGCACATATTGCACATGTACAACTACAATCATCCATGAACCTAGGATGATAGCCTTCCCTAGGTGTAGCACAACTATAACATATCTCTCCATGGTTCGACTAGTCGCAGTCCCTTTCGAGTGGGCCTGGGATTTCAACCATTGCGTCTGATTGATGTTGTCATGCCTCATGTGACTACATAGACATAATCCACACATGTATAGTCAGAGGTTGATAAAGAAACTAGGTTTATTGAATGCATCTAACACATCTACCAATATATTCATGACATATTGGATAAGTCCAATGCCAAGTACAAGTAGTGACATGATCAACATCGGGTGTTGCACAAGTTTTAGGAGGGCAAAAATTTTTGGTTGCAATGGCAGATATATTCCTTATCGGAGACTATTGGAATCTTATACCACTTCAATATGGGCCTTACACCATCACCAAGGTTTTCGGAGATAATTATTTTGAGCTCAACACTCCCCCATTCCTTGGCCTATACCTAGTGTTCAATGTGGACCAAATTTAGTCATACTTTCCACCATTAGTGGACACATCCGACATTACAGAACAACTCACACCAACAAAGCTAAATCCATACTACATGGAAGAAGCCACAGTTGATCAGATCATGGACACACAAATCAAGAACAATTTCCAATAGAAGATCCAACTGTATCATGTTGTCAAACCTAGCCAACTCCTGCGCCAAGGCAAGTGGCTCACTAGGGACCAAGTTCAGCAGAAGTTTCTCCATCTCATGGAGGCACTCAACGCAATGGGGACCATTGCTTCCTAAGGGGGGAGGAATAATCCAAGTGTATATTGGTGGCCACTCACCTATTCCACTTGGACCCCCACCATTGTTTCTTTCAGTTTCCTTAATTGTAGCACAATTTACTATTTTGGCATTTTTTTGGGTCCTGAACTTCCTGAGCCATTTTAAGGCCCTAAATGATGTGTTTTTTTTTAATGGGAAAACATGAGGCCTTGATTTCAATTTGTATTCTAAATGTATATCCCCTAGATAAATATTTCTAAAGAGGTATCGTACACATCAAACGAATATCGTATGCCAAAGTTACGACCCCGAGAAGTTGATGTACCAATTTACCCCAACAGAGCTCACAGACTTGGCGCTTCATCTCCTAGGGTTAGTTTTTTTTTTTCTTTTGTTTATGATTTTCCATTCTTTATAGATAATAAATAGACCTTGGAGCCTAATTGTAATATAGTTGAGAAGGCATGTCGCTGCCACCTCTCTTCTTAGAGATAAACTACCGTTGCCTGAGTTAGTTTATTTCCATTCTGCATGTAAACAGTTTCCAATATTTTTTATTAATGAATTGAAGTTATTTTTTCACTGTATCTTTGTGTTTATGTTTTTATTTGTATTTCATTTCATTCCTTCATAAATCTGGATCATTGGAAAAATAATTTTGATTAATCAAATTAGGGTTGATAAAATATTTTGTAATATTTCAACTTGATCTTACAAATGATTCCATTATCATTCTATATTTTATCTAATAAATCCATAAACATATACGATATAATATTATTGATATTATTAATTTGAATGTCTTCCCTTTCATGTTCCAATACTTAAACTAAGCCTCATAATCTCTAGTCCCTTCTAAGCCTACAACATCTATTTCTTATACTAGAAGTAATAATACAATCCATGTCTGCTTAGCTTGAAATATTTGTGTTTATAATCTACATCTCTAATCATGGCTTTTGAATCCAAATAAGTATATCCAATCCCAATCAAGAGAATGGCATAGGGAGTGTTGCATTTAATTTTAAAAAGCATAATTTATTAAAAAAATTTGGATTTCATCATTTTGTAAACAGTAAAAGAATATTTTAAAATTTGTGTGTATGGATACCTTAATTCATTTTTCATATGATATCTAGTGTAAACTTGACATCAATGATTACTTTTTCTAACTTACCTGGATGTGCAGTGAGACACACACACAAGCAATTTCCATAGGGATTAACCTCAAGGCCTTCTATATAGCTCAAATCAATTAAACACTTGACTTAGCCCACTGAACTTATATCCAAGAGGTTAGACTAATACTTGGTGTTAATAACCCAAAGGGTTAACTCAACCAATTATTATTAGCCCCTTGTAATATACACATAGACATATATGTGTATTTATGTGTGAACACATGTATCACAAGAGGTTCACAATAACAAGTTGTTGAGTAAACCTTTTTAAATTAATAACAACAATTAATTAAACTATATCAAAAAGAAATTATATATATATAATTTATTTAATATCTTATATTCACCAAAAATAAATTAGCTATTAAAAGTGTGTTATATGGAGGGACAATAATAATATTCATGGTACTAATAATGTCATCTACAACAATTTTACCTTAATATATATATATATATATATATATATAAATGAAAATAAGTTTTCAATTTTTTAAACATTTCTTATATTCTATAAATAATATTTTTAAAAAATTTTATGAAATAAATATGTAATTTTAATTTATATATTTTGCAGGGTAGTATGTAACAATGTTGGTCAAAAATTCATATAATAAAGTTAATAAAGGAAAAATAATAACCATGGTCATAGACCACGTATTCCAAGTTGAATGTTGGGCAAAAACATAGCGATGGGGATCTCTTGTGATAAATTAATGGCTATGGATATTGGCAAAGGCAATGGCTAAAGCTTTGGAAATGTATGAGGCATTAATTGGCATTTTATTTATAAAAATAATGGAAAATAAGAGAAAAGGAAGGTGAAAGGTCACAGGTTGCATGTAAGGAGGAAAATGAAAGAAAATTGAACAAAATAAAGACATCATTAACAAAAAGGCTTCTGAGGATCAGTTTGTAGCTTTTTGTCAGTGTTGTGAATTTTTTGTCGGTTTTAGCTTGGAGCTCTCTATTTTACTCTCTCTCTCTCTCTCTCTCATACTCTTGGACACTTAGAGTTTTCTTGGATCACTCTTGGAGGAGTGTGGCATATTTGGATTTTTGGAGAAATAATGCAAACGAAGAGTAGGAAAGCACAAGAGGACATCGAGATCAGCAGCTATAGTGGGTTTTGCTTGTAGGTACCAATTTGCATGTATGATTTCCTTGTTAGTTTTGGCATGCATGGCACATGCATGTGGTTTCTTGGTTATGATCTATCATTTCCATGGAGAAATGCGTGGATTGATGGTGGATTTTTCTAATTTCAAGGAAATTGTTTCTCTAAGATTATTGCTAGTATCTTCTTGTATTTTATTAGCAAAATTTTTCAAACTTTTTGATTGAGATTCGCTGGCATGTGAAAGTGCATCATGATAATCATTACTGCTATAGGAAGTGTGCACTAAATGAAGGAATTGATCATACATGGTAGAGGCAACTTCATCGTGATTGATATGCACCTCCATATTGGAATTCTCAATTATGTTATTAAAATTTGAAGAGGATTGATCAAACCTTGTAATTGTTTCATATGGAATGGGAATACAAGGAAGAGAAATAATATATTCAAACCAATCCATTAATTCAATTTCTGAAGGTTTATCTTCAATTTTGAATCTTAAATAATTTAATCGAAATCTGACGGTAAGATCCACGAAATATTCATTTTCAAACCTTTGTAAATATTCAAATTCATCACATACATGTTCATAATCATAACCATGAAATTGATAAAGAAATTTTGTGATGCGTTGATCCCAATTGTGAACAGGGGCAACTAGAAGAGATTGACACAAGTTTATGGCTTTTCCTAAGAATGTAAGAGTAAAAAACCTACATAAAATGCCTTCATCAATATCATGAAAAGTAGAATTTGAATTTATTTTAATAAATTGCAATGCATGATCAAATGTAGAAACATTCTTCTTAATTTTAAACTTTAGCTTTGAAAAGTGTCTTACTATTTCTGGTGGAGTATTGGCAGATGCACGTCTAGAGATACAACTCCAAATTGGAAGTTTAAGAGGATCCATTATGATTAAAATAAAACTTTAAAATTCCAAAATTCCAAAAAATACAAGTTGTCATGCCCTCCTTCTAACGCCAAAAATGTTGTAGGCTTGAAATGTCTGCCTCAATATTATTAGGGAGACCACCCAGTCAACAACTTAAAGCAGCTCCTTTTCCATTTGGAATGGTGGTTCCAACTAGTTAAACTATGTCCATTTACGTTTTCTCTATCTCCACTGGCGTAAAGTGTTCCATTTTCCTATCAATAGAGAAGAGACATCAAATCGACTCTTCTTTCTTATCAGACAAGAAAGTGATCCTTAAGCTGATCTAGGGCTCAGCTAAGCCACAATTAAAATTTTCCTTTTTGATAAAAGGACTTTTAGAAATGTAATAATTAATCTAAATGCAAACTAATCCTAGATTCCAAGTAAAAGGAAATAAATCCTAAGCCTATCTCGATTAGGAAGATGAAATCTAACCTAACTGAGTGCAAGATATTAACAAAATTGGGATTTGAACATGTCTGACTCAAGGTGAATATATAGCTAATGAAATAGTTCAATTAACTAATACTTTAATTACCAAATATGATGTTTAGATATCTATTGTTAACATGCATTATTAATCATTATCATTAGGAAGTAATTCACATAATGTTAATGACCATTAAACTATTAAAAACGAATAATGAACCAATAACATTAGGAAATAGTTCACATAATGTTACTAGTAATTAAATTAGGATTAAAGGCATTTTTATGACTAAATAGTTACTCAAAAATCTGGTTTTAATGCACAAGAGAAAAATACAAAATTGATAATAGACTCATGATACAAACAGATTAGATAGCTAAGCTATAAGAAATGAATTAATATTGACAAAAGTGCACAAATATAAATCCAATAACATAATTCTGCTATAAAAAGAAATGAAATGTGTATTAAAAATAATAGTATTCAAAACACAAATTGATTAAACCTGGTCTCTTGCCCAACTCTTTGAATCTCATACCCCAATAATTTTTAGATCTAATATTAATCCTCTCTACCTACAACATGAAACTCCTATTACAATAGCGCTTTAAGAATTTCAAAATTTCAGAAGAGAGAAACCTTCTTCTTCATCCTACAAACCACTATTTATAATTACAAAAATGAATTCAAAATAGGAGAGTTTTTGAAGAAAAATTTGCTCCAACAATTTTCATTGGTCTAAATTCTTTTTTCCTCTTGCTGGAGAAATTCCATTGATTGAAAGCATCTCTTCAACTGTTCTCCTACCAAAACCAATCAAAACTCAATTAAACAATAAATTAAAATTAAATATAGCAAATCTAGAACATAAAACATCTTCGTATTAAAACATAATAAATAAATAAAATTAAATATGTTTTTTTCATTAATCCTTGTAAATATTCTATTAGTAAAATAGAACACGTCGAATGGATTTGCACTCAGTAGAGACTATGAGTAAATGAACATCCAAAAAATTAAACTCAACAAATTAATTTTTTTTACAAATTCGTAGCTTGATATTCTTCTAAATTTAGACTTGTTAAATGATCGAATATGGTCATGCAACTAGTTCATAAATATTTTCCATGATTTTATCTATCCAATGAGCCATTTTGGGCCTCTTTTGGCCAATTAAAACTCAACTTATGAGCTTCCAAAGTTGAAGTGTCAAAATTCTGAGAAATTTGTTGCATAGGTCAAAAATAGGAAATTTTTTAATTAAAATCTAATCATAAATTAAATTAACAATTATTACTTAATTAATATTAATTTAATTGTAATTACAAAATTAAATTAAACTGATTACAAAGTAATATATACAATTAAAATAAATTTTAACTAAACTTTTAAATAAATTAAAATATATTAAAATTAAAATTAAAATACAATAAAATTATAATTTTAAATATATTTTATAACTTAAAAACCATTTATTAATTTTATAGTTCCTTTGGATACCATATACGAGTGAATCAAAAGCAGATGGGGTTATATTAATGGAGGTAAAGGAGGGCTACGCGATGGAGGTGAGAGGGCGGGAGGCGACCATACACTAAAATACAAATAGTCATCGTACATTTATTGGATATCAGAACTAAATGATATTGTAAGTTTTTAAAATGTGCACCAAACTAAAAAGTCGATGCCTGATATCCGATATCAAATCTTTTTTGAAATATTAGAAAATTTTTAAATATCGTGATTTTTTGAAATATCAAGAGTTTTATAAGATAACAAGACTTTTCAAATATCAAATATCAAGACTTTTTATCGAGATTTTTTCATTGGGACTTTTGTAAAAGAAGAGAGGAGGTGAGGTGAAGTGGGGCCCACTAGGAGTGGAACTTCTCTATTATAAAGTACGATGACTTTTGTGATTTAAAAATTTTACAAAATGAACTACAACCACTTTGCAATTTTAAGATTTCAGGTCTCGTAAATTATTTTAAAATTAGAACTTGGAATCAATTACTGAGATCCTGAAAATGCATAATTTTAATTGTTCTACAATTTGGTTAGGTGATTTTATAGAACAATTAGTGAAAAATGAAAAAATTAGTAAAAATTAACTAGGAATTAATAATGACAATGAATTACTAATTTATTTACAAATATTTTATAATATACATTTTGTACATTTTTTTAACCCAAGCGGTAAAAATTATCAAACTTCAGATGAGCACCATTTGCAAACTGTGTAACCAAATAAGATGAAACAAGTACCGATGGAAGCTAGCGAAAAGTCAAACTCACTAAAGCAATCAAAATAGAAATCCGACGAAAACGAAAAAATTGGCAAAATTGTAGGACACTTAACCAAAAGAAAATACTAAAAAGGTGATTTAGCCAAAAATTTATGGAAAGGGTCCACATTATTTGATATAAATAAGTAAAAAATGGGGCATGTTGAGTTTTCACTACAACAGTGGTCATACACTAGGAAGAACCAGTTATCTATGGTTAAAAATAATGAACTTTAATTTACCCAAAGGTTAAAAATAATAGATTTCACGAAATTGTCTAATAGTAAAACATTTCCATGGGTCTCACATAAATAGATTAAGAAATATGAGTTTGAAAATATAAGTACTCAAAGCAGACTTGAATAAAAAAATCATGAACCCAAAATTTGAGAAAATTTTATTTTAATATTACCTCATATGATAAATAGAAAAAGGTACATATAGGAGTTTTTTAATAAAGCATATATCTATTGTTATGAATGGTCTCTGACATCGCGTTGCTGCTAGCGAGCCTGAAAAGTACCCTGATGAAGTTGTCTTTAATGCCATATAAGCCTAGCCTTGCTGCCAGCGAGCATTCATAGTCCCAACAGATTTACTTGTATTTCCCATGCTTCCTCTTTTAATCACCATTTTAATAAGTGCATTTGAGAGCTTTTAGTTTATGATGGACCTGAGTGAAATAGGTGGGATGATAATAGAGATCTATGTTAATGGATATAATACTTCCATAATGTTGATTCCAATTTCTTTTCCTACAACTACTAATCAAAGGCTTTTATAAAGTGGAGAGGTGGGGGGAATCTGTTGAGTTAAGGTCAGGTCAGTTCTTTCCTTGAAAAGATGAGCTATATCACTTATAAAGGATGTGTGTTCCTCCATGAAAAGGTTGTAAAGTAAGAGAACTTTATGGTTCCATAAAGATATACTTTTAATGATAAATGAAATTTATTGAAGTACACAGAGCAAAGATTTTCTGTATATGCCAACCATTGTTGGGTGAGGATAAGGTCTTCCACATGAATCATAGTGGGCCACCAAAATTAAACCATAACTGAAAGAAAAAGGGAAATGATTCCAAATTGAAGTGAAAAAGAAATCAACAAACTAAAAAAAAAAAAATTTGAAAATTAAATAAAGCAAAAGCTAAAAGAAAAATCCTAAATTTAAATAACTAACTCTAACAAGATTAACTATAAAATGTCTCAACAAAAGAGTAAAATAATATAAGCATGGGAACGTTCCTTTTATGTTGAGAATCTAGTAAATTTTATCTTGTCGAGTTATAAGTGATTAAGCTTCCAAACTGTTAGGGAAACATCAGTCATGAGGTAAAATTTAACCCAAATGAAAAGTCTCTATCTTATACAAGTTTTATCGTTTCAAAGAAAAACATGCATAAAAACATCTTGAAAATTTTCCAATAAAAGAAATACTTATGAAATAGATAAAAAGTTCAGGGATTTCCCAATTTAGTTGATTTAATGATCATTCATTACTGCTGCTCCAAAAATCAAAGAAAACAAGGAGAATGAGTTTTAAATTTGATGTGGTAGAGGCGTGAATTTTTTTTATGAAGAGCTATAAAATAGAGTTTTATATCAGCAAAAACAAAACAAAAAACTAAAACCAAAAGTAAAGAAATGAAAATGAATGAAAGTGGGCATATGAAACTTACCATTGGAAAATTTCATTTGATCTTAACTGGGAGATATAATTTTCTCCAATAAAAATAACTTCTTCTTTTAATTGGAAGTAAAAGCATGAAGAAGTTGAATTTTTTGAAATTAATTGACCCAAGATCACCATTTATTAAATTTGAACTAAGGCAAACAATGAACTAGAAGAAAGTAATGTTGCATGTCCAAGGAATCTGAAATAAATAAAATCCATCAGAAATGAGAATAATGATAATGTGTTTTTGCAGCAATGATTGTTCTCTTAATATTTCAAATTTTATTTTCACTCCATGATTCTCATAAAATCTCAGAATTCAAGACCAAAGTTTACATATTACATCTCATTTACATTATTAATGAAAACCATTATTACTTGGTCGAAGTTGTTTCTACATCATTGAAGATATTTTAATTACGTAATATTAAAGGTCTTTCATGCCCTGGAGATCCGAGATATTGTAATTACTTCATATCGAAGGTCTTTCATGCCATCAGAGATCAGAGACATTAAGATATTGTAACATTTTCAAAGGAGCCTCGAGGTGACAATAACTCTAGGGTCTGACAAGATTATGTGATCAGAGAAGTTAACGTATCGGACATTGGAGGGGCTAGACATATCATAGGACTTATGAAATAAAACTTACAATATTTACACACTCTGATATAGTATGGGCCTTTTATTATTTGAATGTTTTCGGCAGAAATTATTTTCAAAAGTTTAATTTATTTTCACTTCCAATATCAAAAGTATAGTATTTTAAATCAAAGTCCTGATAAAAGGAAGCTCATAATTAATATTGGATAAAAATATAATATCAGACCTCAGATACGATAATAGTTCATGATGACTTCTACGAGATTCTGAGATCAAGGATTTTGAGTAGATAAAATAAAATAGGATTCGTGGATCTTAGAGAAATGCCTTAGAAAATGTTTTCAAATGGTTTTAATATAACATAATCTCAAGAATCTGATATCGGAAAGTGAACAATAAAAAATTGAGATTCTGATAATTACCATATAGAGGCCTTGAATCAATTAAAAAGAAGGAATGCAACTGAAACAGATGTAAAATGAATGAGTGCAATGGAAAAGGTTTTAACTCCACCAACAAATGTGAGATTTGGAGCAGGTATAGATCAAATCATGGATAAGGTCATTTGTTGCAAGAGATTCAAGCAAATTTTCCTTTATTTGTAGCAAATCTGAACAATAAAGAGTCTAAGCATTTCATTTTCATCTACATCGATGAGAGGCAAAATATGATTATTGACTCATATTTATAAATGTGTGAAGGAAGGAAACTATGAATAGAATAAAATACAAAGAATACCCAAATTCTAAATAAACAACAAATACTTCCCTAACATGTTGTGGATTAGAAAGGGTTGGTTGCTTGCATACCTTAGGTCTCCAAAATCAAGCCAATGAAGACGTGCAAAAAAAATAAAACAAATATAAGAGCTAATCTATGAAAAAGAGAAAGTCAACAGATGAAGATGAACATGTTAATGCATGCCTGGAATAATATTGACTATAAGTTTACCTCATGAATCTTCAAGTTCTCCCAAGCGTTTCTCAAAATTCGCATATGTTCAACATCATCTATTTATTCAATCTAAAATGCTAAGTAATTATGAACTTTCAAATTGCATCTACTTCAAATTTACATTGGAGGACAAGAGTGGTGAAAATGAGCTTTTTAAAAATACTTGTGAATGGAAAATTGCCAAGCCATAGCAAATCCTTATAATTTATTCATATATGATATTATCACAAAAATATTTTTAACAATGTGATGAAGTTTTGCAAAATCAATGCAATTAATGCATCACAAGTGTATATGATTTGATTACATAAGAAATTATATATGTTCTAAGCCACTTTCCTAGAAAATGAAAGGGGATGCCAAGAAAAGCTTGGATTCATTACTTGCTTACTAAAATCTGCAATAATGAAATAAATGCAAACAAAAAAGGAATCTAAATCTAAATTTATCTATCCCTAATTCTAAGTGAATGAAAAGAAATATGACGAGGTATAGTTGTATTTCTAGTGTAACCATTATCTTATTCTAACTCTTGCATGTATGTATAGGTCACACATTAGTAACAAGAATATAGTTAAATGAACAAAAATAAATTTGAATAAGTTATGTACACTAATTGCTATCATATTTACAAGAAACAACTTACTTACAATCACTTTCTCTTGAAATTTCCTTTCCAACTGAATTTCAATTGGATCATATAAATCAAGATTGATTTCCATTAATGATTGGGAGAGGTTCAAAATAGACGATAATAGACCAGATTGTGGAAATACAGTTTAAGATACAATGGCTTGCATTAATTTGTCATTCTTATGTACATATGATAAATTATTAACAATCTTTGGTTTAAGAAAACTTTCCAAATGTATTTCAAATGTGTCAATAAAATATGGATGGGAGTTTGATAGATTGAATAGAATATCATTAATTGAATTATATTGCAGGTCATATTGCGAAAATACACTATCTTGTTGGCACTACTTTAATGGGGAAAGGAACAAGTGATAAGAGATGAAAATCAATTGAAATTGGAAGAATAATAGCTCATGATGTTCATGATTAAGATTTCAAACTTCATTTTTCCACTTAGGCAATGCATTAATTAAGTGTTCAATACTAAACTACTCAATATGCCAGCATAAGATATCTAATAACTGAAAAATGTAAACAGAAAACAAATCTGAAATCGAAGAAAACTAATGAACAAACAATAATAAAATTAACTCATAATTTACATTATTGTTACAACTAGTGTTACATCACAATTGGGATTGATTCAAAGTGATTTCCTCTTCACAGGTATTGGCTAGAATAATGCAATTAGAATGATTGCCAACACCAACTTGTGAATTAGAGAGAGGATCTGGACTATGAATAGGAATGAGAGATTGATCATCATAAAACTCATAGATGAATATGATTCTTGAATGCTGGAGTCATGAATATGATTACATGTTTGAAAATGAGAGTCATTTGGAACAATTTATGTATTAAGTTTCTCTTCATTTTCAAGTATAGTTTGATTTGGAACATGAGGATTTAATACTGAAGGAGACAAATATACATCCTTAATGTTAAAGCAGACACCATAAATGACTTTAGAACATTCACTATTATTCTATTTATTCTCATCCAATGTATCAAAACAAGAAGGAAAATGAAGCACATGATTGTTAATGGCAGAAGAATGATCAATAAATGATTATCTATCTTGATAAAGACTAATTGGCAATTGATTTATATCAACTTCTCTATTTTCTTGAACAATACTAATACAAAGAGGAGATAAATAAAAATTAAAAAAAAATATTAGGATAAAGAAATAAATGTGAGTCTAAAGAAATGAATTTAAAAATATCTCTATTCACAAACTCTTGTGCATTTTCTTCATTATAAATTTTAGATTCATGGCCAATCATCTGTCTCCTAATGCTTTCTTGAATATTGTTGTTTGGCTATTGTGAATTTGGCATTTGATTAACATGGTCAAATTCAAAAAAATTTGCAGTAGATTGCATTTTATTGAAAACTCCAATTTCTATTTGTACTTGTTGATCTATAATTTGATTTTATGAATTTAATTCATATTGCTTTTCTGATTTCAAGGCAGTCATTTCTCTAATATTGTTGCTAGTATCTTCTTGTATTTGATTAGAAAAATTTTCCAAGCTTTGTGTCTGACATTCACCGAAATGTGAGAGTGCATCATGATCATATTTAATGTTAGAGGAAGTGTGCACTAAATGAAGGAATTGATCATACATGGTAGAGACAACTTCATCATGATTAATATGCACCTCCATATTGAAATTCCCAATTATGTTATTAAAATTTGAAAAGGGTTGATCAAAGCTTGTAATTGTTTCATATGGAATGGGAATACTAGGAGGAGAACTAATATATTCAAATCAATCCATCAATTCAATTTATAAAGGTTTATCTTCAATTTTGAATATTAAACAATTTAATCGAAATATAACAGTAAAATCGATGAAAAATTCATTTTCAGACATTCATAGATCTTAAAATTCATCACATACCTATTCATAATCATAACCATCAAATTCATAAAAGGAATTTGCTGATTAGTTTATCCCAATTGTGAATAGATGCAACTGGAAGAGATTGACACTAGTTTATGGATTTTCCTGAGAATGTAAGAGTAAAAATCCTACATAAAATGCCTTCATCAATACCTTTAAAAGTAGAATTTGAATTTTTTTCAATAAACTGCAAGGCATGATCGAATGCAGAAACATTCTTCTTATTATTAAAATTTACCTTTGGCAAGTGTCTTACTATTTCTGGTGGAGTATTGGTAGATGCACATCCAAAGATACAACTCCAAATTGGAAGTTTAAAAGGATCCATTGTGATTAAAATAAATATTTAAAAATACAAAAAACTCCAAAAGACAACAAATCGTCATGTCCTCTTTCTAGCATCAAAATTGTTGTAGGCTCGAAATGTTTGCCTCGCTATTATTAAAGAGACCACCCAGTGGAGAACTTAGAATAGCTCCTTTTCCATTTGGAATGGTGGTTCCAACTAGTTAAACTAGGTCCAATTACCTTCTCTCTATCTCTACTAGCTTAAAGTATGCCCTTTTTCCTACCAATAAAGAAGAGACATTAGATCAACTCTTCCTTCTGATCAGGCAAGAAAGTGATCCTAATTAAGCTGATCTAAGGCTTAGCTAAGCCACAATTAAAGTTTGCATCTTTTATAAGATGACTTCTAGAATTGTAATAATTAATATAAATGCAAACTAATCTTAGAATGCAAGAAAAATGAAACAAATCCTAAGTCTATCTCGATTAGGAAGATGTAGATCCAACCCCGCTGAGAGCAAGATATTAAAAAAATTGGGATTTTAACATGTCTAGCTTAAAGTGAATATATAGCTAATGAAATAGTTCAATTAACTAATATTATAATTATCAAACATGATGTTCATAGATCTATTAATAGGAATGATTAATCATTAGCATTAGGAAGTAATTCACATAATGCTAATGACCATTAAACTATTAACAACGAATGATGAACCAATAACATTAGGAAACAGTTCACATAAGGTTACTAGTAATTAAATCAGGATTAAAAGGTAGATTTATGAGTAAATAGTTACTCATAAATCAGGTTTCGATGCACAAGAGAAAAAAATAAAACTGATAATAAACTTATGAGACAAAAAGATTATATAGCTAAGCTATAAGAAAGGAATTCATATCGACAAAAGTGCACAAACATAAATCCAATAACATAATTCTGCTATCAAAAGGAATTAAATGTGTATTAAAAATAATAGTATTCAAAACAAAAATTGATTAAACTTGGTCTCTTGCCCAATACTTTGAATCTCCAACAATTTCCTCCAAAGCATAAACTTTGCTTCTAAAAGCAAGAATTGAAATAGTGCAAACTATGCCTCTCATACACGGTTCAAAGTGGAAAAATACAAATCCAAATAATTCTCAGATCTGAGATTGATCCTCTCTACCTACAACATGAAACTCCTATTACAATAGTGCTTTAAGAATTACAAAATTACAAAATAGAGAAACCATCTTCTTCATTCTACAAACCAATATTTATAATTACAAAAATGAATTCAAAAAAGAAGAGCTCTTGAAGAATAAATTTTCTCCAACAATTTTCATTAGTCCAAATTCTTTTTTCCTCTTGTTGGATAAATTCCATTGATTGAAATCTTCTCTTCCTCATCTCTTCAACAATTCTTCTACCAAAACCAATCAAAATTCAATTAAAATACAAATTAAAATAAAAAATACCAAATATGGAAAACAAAACATTTTCTAATCAAAACTTAATAAATATGTAAGGATTCTGGACACCACATATCTCCACAATGGTATGATATTGTCCACTTTGGGCCTAAGCCCTCATGGATTTGTTTTTGGGCTCCCCAAAAGGCCTCATACCAATGGAGATATTTGTCCATCCCTATATACCCATGATCCTCCCCACTTCTAGTCAATGTGGGACTTTGGTCGTATACCCAACAATCCTCCCCTCGAAAAAAGGACCATCGAGCCTCCCCTTAAACGATTATCCATCTGTCCACTCTCTACCAACCAAGATTCTCCGCTCCAATGCGTTGGAAGCACACGCCTTACATGAAGCACGACCTGCCTCGAGAGCTTGCTCTATCCCAGGTCAACTCCTCTTCACCATGTTGGGACCAGGACACGTCCATGAAGAATCCGGAGCACATCGTCTGTCTAATCAAGCTCATCCATGGATCCCATCATGATATTACCAGGGCCCACCACCTTCACTCAACGTTCCGAGGATTCATCCACTTGGCTAACTTCGAACCTTGGCTCTGATACCACTTGTAAGGACTCTGGACACCACATATCTCCACAATGGTATGATATTGTCCACTTTGGGCCTAAGCCCTCATGGATTTGTTTTTGGGCTTTACCCCAAAAGGCCTCATACCAATGGAGATATTTGTCCATGCTTATATACCCATGATCCTCCCCACTTCTAGTCAATGTGGGACTTTGGTCATATACCTAACAAAATAAATAAAAATAAATTTGAGATTTTCATTAAAACTTTTAAATATCTTATTGATCAAAGGGAACATAGTCGAATGGATATGCATTTAGTAGAGTCTATGAGAAAAATGAAAATGCAAAAAATTAAACTCAGAAAATTAATTTTGTTTACAAATTCGGAGCTTAATCTTCTGCTAAATTTTAGTCTCAATAAATGACTGAATCGGTCATGCGACCACTTCTGAAATAGTCTCCATGATTTTATCCATACAATGTGTTAGCACTTTATAATTTTATGAGGTTTTAGAAAAAAATTGTAAAGGTAACCATAAACCTACTTTGGAAGTTGGGATCTAGCCCTGCTAGCTTTAGAGAGGGCTCTCTCTGTAAGATTTAACTTTGTTGTATTGAATATTAGGCTAGCTATGAAGTTTAAGCTTTTATTTGTATTTGAATGGTTGGTTGATAACTAGATTACCATTATGCTATGGAGTTTGTTTCATAAAGTATAGATCGCTTTCAATGTTTATAGATAGATCTCACAGTGCAGGGTGGCCAAACTGATTAGATTCTTTTATTTTATGAGATGGGGAAGAAAGAATAGATTAAGATTCACTTTAGAAATAGAGCATTGTTACCTGAATTCTATATTTAAAGTTTAGTAGAAAACATGGAAATTATTCAAAGCTAGGAGCAGAGTGTAGATTTAAACAAATTATGTCATTTAACTATCTATTGAATAATTCAAATTAAGAAACAAATATGTGTGATAAATAGAGAAATATAAACACATAAAATGATAGAGACACTTCACCAACAATTTGACACAAGAGTCATGGGAAAGAGATTTTTGTATTATAGGTAAACCGTTGATGCTTCAGAAATGTCAATAGTGTTCTTCTGTATAAAAATCAACATCTCTTACCTCAAATTATGAAGTATTTATACAAATTCTAAACTAAAATATCTTGAAAAAATATCAATATTTGTTACAAATATTTGAAAACTGTATTACAAAAATAGAACACAAATAAAGGCAACTAAAACTATTTGAAGAGTCCTGACACTAGCCTTGGGGATTGTTGTTGATAAAGAATATCAATTCGAATTTGATAGAAAATCTCATTTGATGAGGTGGCCTCCAAGTCATTAACGGTCTTTGAGCTTTTTCCTCCCGAAATTCTGAAAAATAGGGTTCTGTAATCCCTTTATATATCCCAAACCATAATATCTGTTAGGAAAAAGAGAGAGATTTTTGTAAATTATAATGTTGGCAAAAAAACTTCTTTCCATCTTTGAAAATTCATTTCCACTTTCTTGGAAACTGCATTTGAATATACTAACTAAAAACAAGAAAATTCAGAAAAGTATGCCTGCAAAGCTTCATCTAAATATCCCAAACTATAATAGCTATTAGAAAACTGAGAGAGGTTTTTGTACATGAGGATGTTGTAAACAAAAATCTCTTTACTTGTTTCAAAACACATTCTTAGTTGTTTGTAACCATGTTTGAAATTACTATGTTTTATAGGAAAAAACATAGTTTAACTGACCATAAAACAGACACATGAGGTGGAGGCGGGAGGTGACCTGGAGGTGGGGGATGATGTGGAGGCACATGGTTCATGGAAAGGAAGTGGGCTCCGCAAGGGTGATGTGGAGAAATGACACAGAGGTGAGTGGGTAAAACAATCCAAGTGGCTAGCAGTGAGTGGTGTGGGAGAGACAGCAACGCCAAATGTTGGCAAGAGTGTTAGTGGGAATGGCAGTGGAGGAGGAGCAGTAACGTGGTAGGTGAACGTTGGCACGGTAATAGGTGGCCAATAGGGACAAGGGTTGGTGGTTTTCGAAGGGGGTTAGGAGTAGTTAACTGTATGCGAGGGGGGGTGCGAAGTGGCGAGAAGGAGACACATATATATGGGGACCAAAGCAGTAAACATGTCTTCGGAACCCCCTCCCCTCCCCTTGCCCCCTCAGCGATAAATGGAGACATGACGAGGGAGGCCGAAAAGGCGCTGGAGCCGTCAGATGAAAAAGTGATGTGATCAGGAGTGGGGAATATGTGCGCCATTTAACCACATATGACAAATCTTCATTTTTCGTTTTCAACTCTGTACTAAAATCAAAGCTATAGTACCAAGGCCTTATTACAATTTATTTAATCACATTTAAATGATGTGATTAATTTAATCTAAACATACTTAATTATCCTCTAATGCTACATTTTGACTTGCAAACATATTTTTTTACTTTCCTTAAGGTTTTGACCTTTTCTTTTTGAAATAATCTACAACATGGAATATTATTTACAACACTTCAAACATAATAATGATTACATATAATCAAACGATTCTATAAAAATTATAGGACCTTAACATAGGCTCCAGCCGGGGATGGCACTCTCCTTGTGAGGTGTCAAGAACACCATAGACTAGTAGCCTGATCCATTAGGCCAATCCCAAATCTGTAACCTGCTCTATCATAAAAGCTCTGCTACTGAAAAACTCTCAAACTGGAATCAAAATCATTCTGCAAACTGAAATTTGAAATATACATTGAACTGAAATCTGAAATTTCAATTTGAAACTGAAATTAGATAGAATTCTTGAAAAAATGCTCAAAGCATTGAGCTTATATGCACACTGCTACCTACCCTATACTGCTGAAAATCATGTTGAATCAAATAATACACAAATGCCAATGAAGCTAGTCAAGTAGTTGCTGAAATAAGTGGACTTATTGACTGTTTGTTAGCAAAATCAAAAGGACAACTTGATGGTTTATCCCTAAAATCAAAGTTGTAGAGTGAAATGGCAACTGTGGTTGGATATGGTCATGAAAACATGATTGAACACTTGAGCTAAAAAGAACCTCCATGTCATTTGCTATAGGATCAGTAAAGGCATGATTAATTAGTTTACCTTGCAAGCCTTCATTGATCGATTGAGCATGGAAGATTTCATTAGTTGTATTCTCAAGGTTAAACCCTGATTCCCATTGTTTAGTTTTAGCCTTGTGTTCAAAAATAAAACTCTCATCCCTTAGCAAATCAAAAGGAAATACAATATCCTCTTGTTTTGGAGAAGGAATTTTTTCAAGATTTGTTTAGGATCTCGGAAATTATAGGACTGAATTTGAAAATCCAAAATTTCAATATCCTTCTCGAATCTTTCAGCAACTAACTTAAGAAAACAAACTTTAATTTCAGGAGAAAACTTTCTCAATTTTAAACAATGAACCACGACCATTGAAAAATCTTCATCAAGTTGAAAATTAGCTAATCTATCCCTAATTCTTTTAAAAATTCACAAGACAGAGGATTTTCCACATACCCCATCATCTTGTTTAGCAAGAAATTTGATCAATATGTAGTGGAGTCACCATGAGTTTTCTACAAATCTGGATTCTTTAACAGTGGAGTCACCGTGAAAACTTTGAAGCTCTGGATACTTGAAACATGGAGTCACCAAGTGAAACAATTTCAACCTTCTTGTGTCTGATAACTGTCCACCATCAATAATTAAATCTAGAACTTGCTACTCTTTTCTGAAAAACATGAAATGCTCTCCCCAGTATGGTTTCCAGAATGTTAGCACTCTGTAATTTCCTGAGGTTGCAAAAGAAAATCACAAAGGTGAATACAAACCTACTTTAGAAGCTAGAACCTAGCCCTGGTAGCTTCAGAGAGGGCTCTCTCTGTACGATTTAACTTTGTTGTATTGAATATTAGGCTAGTTATAAAGTTTAAGTTTTTGTTTGTATTTGAATGGTTGGTTGATAACTAGATTGCCATTGAGCTGTGGAGTTTGTTCCATAAAGTACAGATCAATTTCAGTGTTTACAGATAGATCTCACAAGGTAGGATAGCCAAATTGATTGGAATCTTTTAGTTTATAAGATGGGGAAGGAAGAACAGATTAAAATTCAGTTTAAATATAGAGCATTGTTACCTAAATTCTATTTTTAAAGTTCAGTAGAAAACATGGAAATTATTCAAAGTCGGGAGCAGAGTGTAAATTTAAACAAATTATGTCCTTTAATTATCAATTGAATAATTCGGATTAAGAAACAATATGTGTGATAAACAGAGAAATAGAAACACATAGAATGATAAAGGCACTTCACCAACAACTTGACACAAGAATCCCATGAAAGAGGTTTATGTATTACTAGTAAATCTATTAATGCTTTAGCAATGTACAATAGTGTTCTTCTGTATAAAAACCAACATCTCTTCAAATTATGAAGTGTTTATACAAATTCTAAACTAAAATATCTTGAAAAAATATCAAGATTTGTTACAAATATCTGAAAACTGTATTACAAAAATAGAACACAAATAAAGGCAATTGAAACTATTTGAAGAGTTTTGGCACTATTCTTGAGAATTGTTGTTGATAAATAAGAGCAATTCAAATTTTATAGCAACTCTTATTTGATGAGGTGGCCTCCAAGCCACTAGCTGTCTTTGAGCTTTTTCTTCCCGAAAATTTGAAAAATGGGGTCCTGTAATCCCTTTGTATATCCCAAAACATAATATTTGTTAGAAAACTGAGAGAGGTTTTTGTACATGACGATGGTAGAAACAAAAAAATCTTTTAGTGTTTGAAAATTAATTTTCACCTGCTTGAAAACTACATTTGAAAATACTGACTAAAAATAGGGAAATTCGAAAAATATGCCTGCAAAGCTTCATCTGAATATCCAAAACTATAATAGATGTTATAAAACTGAGAGGTTTTCGTACTTGAAGATGTTATTAACACAAACCTTTTTTCTGTTTTTCAACAATCATTCTTAGTTCTTTGTAAACCATGTTTGAAATTATTATGTTGTATAGTAAAAAAAATAGTTTAACTAACCATGAAATAGACATATGAGGTGGAGGCGGGAGGTGACATGGAGGTGGGGGATGATGTGGAGGCATATGGTTCATGGAAAGGAAGTGGGGTCCGTAAGGGTGATGTGGATAAATTACATGGAGGTGAGTGGGGAAAATAGTCCAAGTGGCAGGCAGTGAGTGATGCGAGAGTGACAACAAAGTCAAATGTTGGTGGGAGTGATAGTGGAAATGGAATGGTAAGCGGGAGCAGGATTAGGGGAAGAAGATGCATGGAAGAATAGTAGTGGAGGAGGATCAAGGATGTGGACGATGAATGTTGGTGCGGGAGTAGGTGGTCAACAGGGACAAGGGCTTGTTGTTTTTAGAGGGGGGTAGAAGCGGTTAACGATATGCAACTGGGGCGGATGCGAAGTGACGAGAAGGAGACACATAGAGATGGGGCCCAAAGCGGTAAACAAATTTTCAGACCTCTCCCCCCCGACTGATAAAGGGAGACATGGCGGGGGGGTCGAAAGGCGCTTGAGCCGTCGAATGAAAAGCGATGTGATTGGGACTGAGGAATATGTGCGTCATTTAACCACATACAACAAATCTCCATTTATCGTTTTCAACTCTACACTAAAATCAAAGCTATAATACCAAGGCCTTGTTACAATTTATTTAATCATATTTAAATGATGTGATCAATTTAATTTAAACATACTTCATTATCATCTAATGCTGCATTTTGACTTGCAAGCATATTTTTTGACTTTTCTTAAGGTTTTGAACTTCTTTTTTTTGGAAATAATTTACAACATGAAATATTATTTACAACACTTCAATATAATAATGATCAGCGATAATCAAATGATCCTATAAAAATTATAAGACCCTAACACAAGGAGCCATCATGGGCCTCATTTGGCCAAGTAAAACTCAAGTTATGAGCTTCCAAAGTTGAAGTGTCAAAATTGCCAGAATTTTGGAAAATTTGTTGCCTCGGCCAAAAAAAATAAAAATAAAATCTAATCTTAAATTAAATTAATAATCATTACTTAATTAATACTAATTTAATCATAATTACAAAATTAAATTAAATTAATTACAAAGTAAATATATAATTTAATTAAAATTTTAAATATATTAAAATTATAATTAAATATTATATTAAAATATAATAAAATTACAATTTTAAAATATATTTACGCCGCAAGGCGTTTCCCTCTGAAATCAACTCTCCTCTCTGCCTACCTGTCATCTTTATACACCGTAAGATTATTTGTTAGACGATTGCAAAGGTTTCAGCCGTTAGATTAGAAGCTGAAACGGTTTGCGTACATTCTCATTTTCCATTATATGACCTTTAGCTTAACCAGGAAGGTAACAGCCAACTCTCATTTTCCATTCTTCCCTGCAGGGGAAATTGAAGGGAACTCCATAGCTGGATCAGTGAAGGAAGAGGAAAGCACCATGGTCGAAGGGCTAATGACCAGAAGCATCTCATAATGGGTATTCCTAAATTCTTCCAGTTATGACAATTAAAATGGGCGTTCCAGACGCTCCCAAGTTATCGCTGCCCCGAGATTTTGACAGTAGATGAAGAATGCAGCTACAAGACAGTCGAAGTGAAGGAGCCTTTACGACGCGGCCATACGGACATCTCTCTGAGGCGCGTAGGGGAGGCTTTCTCTCTATCCGACCCTCGTCTTGCTGGTGTAAGAACGGGGTCATTTCTTAGGACAAAGAAATTGCCAAACCAGTTCAGGAATCCGAGCATATTTTCCTGGTTGGCGATGGTTTCTACCTTCGGGCCAAAAAGATATGGGATTTTATCTTAAAATCTATGAAGCTTCTGTCGTTTTAAATTTTTTTGATTTGTTAGGGTTTCTAGTTTTTTTTTGCTATTCTTGTTCTATGAGGCCGACCTATGGCGTCATAGTCTGTGTTTTGATGTATTTAAGAAATAAACCTTGGTACCTGAATACTTTTTTGGAAAGCACCGTGTATTGCATTGCAGGATCATTGTTGATGAAGTGAATGCCATGATAAGTGATATAATTTGCAGAAGCATCGTTTTAACCAATGACCTTCTATTATGTTTGAACTATCATATATCATTTTACCTCGATTTTTTTGAAAGAAGGTACTGGTTTCAATTTGTGTATTCGAACGGGTCTGTTGGATGGAATAAACTGTGTATTAAATCATAAATTATTTACCTGGCATCTTTATTTCCATTCCAAAATCCTATAAACACTTCTTTCAAATTTTCGAATGCTTCAAATTTTGCATCTAATACAATTTAATTGTCATCAAAATGTCAGGCACATGACTTTGAACTACAATTTGTACACTTCGAAAAATAATTTGTATGGACAACATTTTGCTTTTAGAGTTTATAAAATGTATGATTTCCTACCAAGCCTGCAACGATTCATCGCTGACATTTCCAAATCTGATGAATGCTTTAAAATACACAGGCTTTGATTGCTTTAATTTGAATGTTTCGTTTTATTACTGGAGTTATCAGACCTTTACAAATTTCATTATTGCTTTAAAATACATAATATTTACAATGTTTGGCTTTGTTATTGTAATTATTAGATCTTTCTTAATTTCGTGATTGCTTGAAAATACATAATCTTTGCAGTGCTTGCTTTAAAATACATAATATTTACAACGAGTTGATTTGAATGTTTAGTTTGTAGTGAGTACGGTGAGTTGATTTGAATGATCAGTTTCCTATCATTATGGAAATATCTTTTGGTTCTCGCAGTAAAGTACCACTTAATTTAATATCATGAAATCTGAACCAAAGGGGAAGGGCTCGATTCTCATTTAATTTCATGTTAGATATATGAATGGAAGGTGAAGGGTTCGAATCTCATTTAATTTTTATATTAGTTTAGAAATTTCATGTTAGATATCTAAACTGAATGTGAACGGTTTGAATCTCATTAATTTCATATTAGATATATGAACCAAAGGAAGAGTTCGAATCTCCATTGATTATATTGTATAATTGTATATGAAAGGAAAATCGAGGTTCGATTCTGGATCCTCTCTTACCACAGTTTATTCTAGATACTATATTATTACCTACCATTATTCTAGATGCTATATTATTACCACTATTGTCACAGTAAATCACTTCGAGAGTGCTCAACCTATAATGACACGGACTTACCATGTTTTTTAATTGCTGAAGGATCCAGAGTTTGATAATACTCTCAAACTATAAGTCTAATAATATAATTTTTACATGTAATTGAAAGGGTGAGATTTAAACCAAAAAGAATATAACCCTGTTTTTGGAGGTATAACAATGTTTGTGTATATCTCTCAGTGATCCGTTTCTCTCTGTAGTGTTCATTATGCTAGATAGCTGAGAAGGTTTTCTGGATGGAGGCAATTTTTGAGATGAACATGGGTAGAGACTTGGCGTTCAACATAATCTCTATCATCCTTTCAGACAGGTAAGCCAGAGAAGATACATTTATTTCCTACAACGTTTACAATTTTTTGTAATAATTATTTTATATCATTTAATTGAACACGGGTCTAAATGAAACATAATATGAAATAATATGTCCCCTCGAAAACTTAGAGTTCAATTGTTTAATATCATTGTATGTTCTGGGCCTTACCGCCCTCTCAATCATGAAAATTTTATAATTTTATATTTCAGTATGTCTTGTTGGTGAACGAAGGGAGCCTTCCTTAGGATGAACCAAAGGCGGAGGTCCTTTCCTTCTCTCTCCTGCACTATGCTTTCCTGGATTATGTTTTTTTTCCCTAAATTTATTTTCCTTTTAAAGGTGGACAGAATTTGAAGTTTAATTATTAGGGGTAAGGGATGCTCAGACAGAATTTGGAGTTTAATTATAATAAGGGATGCTTGGAGCTGCAAGCAATTTGTCATTATATTATGTGTCTATTAGGGAAGCAGTTAGGTTTTCTTTAATTTCTTTAATATGTCCAATGGCTCAATCTGCTCTTTAAATCTAGTGGTTTTGGGGATGACCATAAACTGAAAGGCCATTAAATTATTAACTGCCAAAAAGAAATAAATGAGGATGCCAGTGCTAGATGACCAAGGTACCTGTTAACCTTACAGTAAATTTGGCACCTCAAGATATTACCAATGACCTTGATATAAGTGGCTACCATGTTTTCAATGTTCAGGACTAGAAACTCTCCAACTCTTATTTTGCACATAAATCAGTGTATTATATGATAAATGTGCACAATGTATTATATGATAAATGATGGAGCCTATCGTAAAAGACAATTTGAATGAAAATAAAATTCTTTCAATGCCCTTTGCTACAGATGCCATGCTCATGACAGGTAGCTTAAGCCATTTCCCTATATAAATGGCCACCCAACCAAACCTAAAAACCTATAAACGTGGAGATATTTGTTAACTGCTTCAAGAATAGCCAAAACTATGTCAACTGTTCAAAGATTATTGGAGGCCATTAGAATAGCCATCACCATTAATTCTTTAGAAGCCTACACTTGTCATCAAGATTCCTAGTAGTTTCAAATCTTGATATCCATTGGTCAAAATTGGCAGAAATACATTGAATATATAACCTGATTTCAATAGGTAAAAGAACACCACAACAAGACTTTCAAAATTCGTATATTTCAATATAGCGTGGACATAATTTTCCATTATAACCAAAAGAAAGAATATACAAATGAGGAATTTTGTTATGATCTGATTTTTTTTTTGCACAACAATAAAAATGAGTGGAAAAAAAAAAGTCTAACAGTAGTTAACACTATCTTACAAAGTTTAGTCAGCTAATATAAATGAATGTGATTTTCTCACTTGCTCATACTCCTGTTTTTTTAGAGCCTTTAATGCTTCATAGGCTTCTTGCCGAATAGAATCTGCATCATTCCATTCATCTGCAATTGCCTCAAATCAGAGTTCAAGGCACCAAATTTTTTCTCAATGGACTTGATTGCCTCACGAAATGCCCTCTCTTCCTGCCTTGCAGCTCTCAACCTCTCTATCATTTGTTCTTTGTTGGACTACACAAAAGCCCATATGAAATATAACAGAGTAAGAAGAAGAAACAATTTTCAAAAGACTAAAGCAGATGTACTAGATGCTCAAAACATCAAAGAATATTCAATTAAAAGACTTGCGAAGATATATAAGCATGTTACCCGCTTCATCTGTATGGCTGCTTTGATGAAGTCCCTGATTTGGGTTTTCTCATCCAAATGTAGCTGCGCAAGTCGAATTTGAGTTATAATATTGTTGTCCAAGTGCCTTGGTATTTTCACTAAGCACGGGAGCTTCTTCTTAGTGACCTTTGCTTCAGGCTTTTGCTCATTCTCTGAAACAGGAGTAAACAGACCATTTGAACCAGCAAGAACACTTGTAGATACCAAATCAGAGACACTAACAACAACACCCTCTTGCATGTCTGGTTGCACTTTGTGATTGTAGCCTCCATAATTTTTATCTACCACGTTAGAAGACCCACCACTGTTGGACACATTAAAGTCACTTGACTCTGGATCATATATTTCATCTTTCCCATGATGCACCTCATCAACCTGTTGTCCATCCGTGTCTTCAGTGAGAATACCATTATCCTCATGATCAAAACACCCTGATTCAAGCTCATTGTCATCATTTAAATGAAAACGAGGTTCCAGATCACTGTCCCCGTTTGGAAAACAGTCCATTTCAATCTCATCATTCTGCCCCTTGTTTGCAGGTTCATATTGCTTCTCCTCATCTATTATATGGCCACATGCATCGTCCTCATTTTCCAAGTTCTATAATCTAGATTCACTATTCTGCTCTAGCTTGCTGTCCTCACTCACCACAAACTCTATTTCTTCAAGTTTACCATCTAATGCTGGCAATTATAGCTTCTGTTGCTCCACTGAAATGCGCTTAGATTCAAAATCACGGTTTTCATCAATTAAACACTGGAACTCAGAATCACAGGCTAGATTCTGTCCATTTGAATTGATCTCTCGGGGCTCAGCAACCGACTGTGATCCCTGCTCCAATTCGTTGTTCTCCACAAAATCTCCACTTGACGAACACTGCATATACTTCTCATCATTCCCTATCATTACCTCTGGTGAATTGATCTCCTGAACCTCCGCAACCAGAGGTGATCTCTGCTCCAATACATTGCTTCCCACAAAATTCCTTTTAGCTCCATCTTTATTAATGGAACAGGGTGATTCAAGATTGTCCCCCACAAGATCCCTTTCAATACTTTCTTTCCCGTTAACCAAACTGAGGGATTCAAGCTCGTCCTCCACAAGATCTCTTTCAATACTTTCTTCCCCATTAACCAAACAGGGTGATTCAAGCTCATCCCCAATAAGATCTCTTTCAATCCCTTCTTCCCCATTAACCAAACAGGTTAATTCATGTTATTCCCTCACAAAATTTGCTTCAACCTCATCATCTCGATTAACCAAACATGCTAATTCAACGTCATTCCACATAAAATGATTTTCAAATTACATAAATAAGGATGGTTCAAATGGCAAGATCACATAGATTAAGGATTCTCTTTAAATTATTTAGGTAGTGTAAATGAATTTTATTAGATAAATTGGTTTCAAATATATGTTATGGAAATGAAATTTAAGAAACAGGGAAGATAAAAATCGTTACGGTGCAAATATTACCTCTATGGATTCATCTATCAAAACACAACCGTATTCTAAACACACAATTTCATAATTTCCCTCTTACCACCAACCAATATAAATAATATTTATCCATTTCCCTATCATATGTTGCAAAAAAATAAGCTCACCGTGATGCTTTGCACTTTTCATTTTGAACAATGACATTCAACAACGCATCTGTAAAGATTGCACAATGATCGATGGATACACTTCAGACTGAGGAAAAAAAAGATTTGGAGGCACAATAGTGCATTGAATCAAAACTTTTGATAACGAAGAAAACAACTAATGTTAATTTAATCAATCTTCCTTTGGTTACTATTTAGTGTCACAGTATATATATCATATTCGTGTGTTTGCTATTCACTTAAAATTCTGAGAAGATTGTGAATCATAGGATAACAGATACTTCCAAGTATTTGCAAAGAAGGAAGATCCTACTCTTTAAATTCTACTTAACTATTTTCAAAGAAAAATTCTGAGAAGAAGATTGTGAATCATAGGATAACAGATACTTCCAAGTATTTGCCAAGAAGGAAGATCCTACTCTTTAAATTCTACTTAACTATTTGCAAAGAAGGAAGATCCTACCCTTCAAATTCTACTTATTCCTGTAGTTTTGTAGAATAGAAGTAGCTTAGAAAGGCCACCTACCTTACCAATGGAGAAAAGTAAAATTTAGATATTACATCAACATTTAGAAAGTCATACTTCTTAGACTGAAAAATGATTTTCTCAATTAGCCTATGATATTCCAAGGATATTAACATTGTTGTTATTGGACAGTTTGAAGTCCTTGATAAGCAACTGAGATTTTTTGTTCCATTTTGCTGACCAGGCAGCAAAAGTGGTTACAACAATGCTATCAAAAGGTTATACCTTAGGAAAAGATACTTAAAGCAAAGCCAAAGAGTTAGACGAGAAGTATCAAGTGATGGAAACTGCTACAGAAATACCATTTTATACTTTAATGTTTATTATTTTTGTTTTATTTTGTTCCATTTTGTTGACCAGGTAGTAAAAGTGGTTACAACAATGCTATCAAAAGGTTATACCTTAGGAAAAAATACTTAAAGCAAATCCAAAGAGTAAGACGAGAAGTATCAACTGATATTGCTGCAGAAATACCATTCTATACTTCAATGTTTATTATTTTTGTTTAATTATTATTACTTGAATTTCTTCTTAACAAGTGGTTGTGTTTCTTTTGGTTTTAGTGAAAGTATGGGCTCCAATGTTGGATCTCTTAGTATGGAGTATAATTCATCTTTGAGAATTTTTCAATTATTAAATTAGGTTAGTCAATTGCTTAAAATATTAAATTTATTTCAAAAAGTTTTTGTTATTTTATAGGTTAGACACTAGCTTGAAATATGAAACTTATTCCAAAATGTTTTTGTTACTTTATAGATAAGGCATAGATTTCTTGGCTCTGTGATGAAAATAATGAAGGGAAAATACATGTTAATATGTTACTTGTGCTCTTTGACTGAAAAGCTCTTTGACTGAAAAATACACGGTGAGAGAAAAATGCATATTATGCTAATTGAAGATTTTTTTTCACTTGTCGATCTTATAGTATTGATTTTAACACACTAACACTTTACAACAATGAAGCAAGAACTCATTGATCTATTGTTTGGGCCCATAACAAATTGAAGGTTTCTCCTGCTATCAGCCCAGAGCTTGAGATATTGTACATGGACGTGCTGTAGGAGTAGCTCATTACCTTCTGGGTGGAATCGTCACAACATGGGCATTCTTCTCGATAAAATAGGAGCCGCCAAGGTCTCAAGAGATTTCTTTATATGTCGGATGCACTCAACAATATTCATGATGAAAATAGCAATATGGAAGATTTATCTACATAATGAAAAAGGCAATATGGGAGATTCCAATCAGTTCCAAGGCATTTTTTTAAATGTGGATGTGACAAAAGGTTGTTGTGGAAGGTGTTGTTTGTATATGGGAAATTTCTTGATCACTGTGTATAATCCTAATGTTGATAGATATGCCTACTAAGTGGTTCCAGTTAACGGGGCATTGATTTGAGCGTTCAATATATTTTTATTCTTTATCAAAGTATTCTTTTGTTGTATTTGTGTTCTTCAATTTATGCCTTACGGTGTTTCTTTTGCAACATGTGGTGCAAATGCTAGTTTATAACCTAAAAACCATTTATTAATTTCATAGTGGCTTTGGATACCATATACGAATGGAATAAAAGACATGGAGTTATATTAATGGAGGTAATGGAGGGCCACACTACGGAGGCGAAACAGCGGGAGGTGACCATACGTTAAAATGAAAATAGTCATTACATATTTATCGAATATAAGAACTATAATGATATTGTAAGTTTTTAAAATGTAAACCAAATTAAAAAGCTGATATCCGATATCTAATATCGGACTTTTTTTGAAAATTTTTAAGCCGATATCTGATATTCAATATCAGACTTTTTTTGAAATTTTAGAAAAAATTTAAATATTGAGATTTTTTGAAATATTAGTAGTTTTATTGAATATTAGCACTTTTCAAATATCGGATATCGAGACTTTTTATTGGGATTTATTCTTTAGGACTTTTGTAAAGGAAGGGAGGAAAGGAGGTGAAGTGGGGTCCACTTGGAGTGAAACTCCTTTATTATAAATTACAACCATTTCACTAATTAAAAATCCTACAAAATGAACTATAGCGACTTTGCAATTTTGAGATGTGAGGTTTCGTAATTTCTTTTAAAATTAGGAATTGGAATCAACTCATGTACTACGAGAAGACAAATTCACCCACACCAAATAGTGTGTTTCCCTTATGTTGATGGTGTTGGATCCGCCAACATCAGGGGATCACCGCGGTATGAAGTTCCAACTAGACCTCACACCATTTGGTGTGGAAGTCCCCTCCAATACGATGGCCTGATTTCCATTGTCTTAAGGATTTGCCTCAACTCTTGCTTGTCAGCATAGGAGAGTGGTTTGCTTTGTCTTCGAGAAGTGAGGTTCGCGTGTCTAGTGAGTGTAAGTGTCACTTGTGTCAATGGTTCTTTCACTATTGAGGGAGAGGGTGAAAGTGAGTTCCAAGTCGATTGGGAGCAGTCCCAACACTGCTAGGAACACACAACACAATAGGACATATGCATCTTCCAAAGGAGTATTCCACACGAATGCGGTAGTCAGAACACACAAGGGAAGATAACACATATAACACTCAGCGGATTAGTCCACACAAGTCCAATGGTATTTTACAGCAAGTTCCATGTGAAAGGTCTATCTGATGTCTGGGAGAGTAGTCTACATGGGAAATACAACATTAATAGCATATACCACACATTCCCATTAATAGATTATGCATTACAACAAGTGAAATAGTTCAAATGTAGAATACAGGTTAAAGAAACATGCATCACAAGTGTTAAATATTATTCTTATAACAATTACAATACATGTGTGAAAATGTGTTGGCCTAGTAGCAAGTTTCTAAATTAAGCGAAAGTTCCAAGACACATCATTACACCATACATTACTAACCTCGTGTAAGAGGAGTTGGAGCCACTACTTACTCCTCAAAGGAAAGATTACAGACTCTCTTGGCTATGTGGGAGGAGTTAAGGTGAAAAATTCATTTTCATGTACAAATGAGGGGGTGTTTATAGCCAAGGGTGAAAATTGACCCTTGTGGCTGTTCGACTACCCTCATGACTATTTGACTTCCATGACTTTTTGACTCTACATGACTCTTTGTACAACAAGTGGTTCTTTTGGATTTCCATGTTACATTACATTGATTAACAACATAGCCCATAGTAGAGATGTGGGCGACATGACTCATAACATGACTCGACATGACAGTGCTGGTACACTCGCGCTACTGCTAGAGTGTATGTCAAGTTATAGTGCTGCTGGGTGATGGATGTCTTCATGGTGTATTACAGTTTCACCTCCACATGGAAAAGTGTATGGAGTCTTCGATGGTCTTTGGTTCACTTGATGATGCTTAGGCATGTTACTCCTTGCTTGCATGTTGGAAGGCTTGACAGGCTTAGTTGTTCGTGAAAGGTGCATGTTCGTCCGTTTGTCCATTCATGAGCACATCTTGCATGTTTTGTCATATGTCCATCTGCGAACATATCTTTTCATGATCATCCATTCATGAGCACATATCTTCGCATGCATCATTTATTCGTCTATTGGTGGACCTGTCCTTCTACATGTGCTCCCTTCGTTCATCCCATTCGTCATCTTGCCATGTTTGTTGGTGTACCTATACCTACAATCACTCATGATGATACGACATCAAATCCAAAACCTCCTAGTCTACCATGACACATGATCATTTCAGATGCAGGTGACTAGGAGAGGTAGCAAGGTTGTGAAGCAAGATGATGGCTCCGGGCACTACTGATGAAAACTGTGTAAGAGTCACTGAGTGATGAAGATGGGAAATCCAAGTCGAGAGTGACTATCTGCGAGGTTTGACTCGGCTGGAAGTAAAAATTGCACAAATTTTGGGAGGGATAGTCTAGGCTACAGGAATGAAAGGTAGGTAGGATCTACGCAGTTTCTAGAATGAGCGGGCATTAAGGGATGGAAGGCCAAATTTGCGCAATTTTCTGGAGGAACAGGCCAAGCTATAAGGAGGGTTAGCAGGTAGATATTGTGAAGTTTTTGGAGGAATTGCCTCAGACCCTGGTAGCCAAAACTGCACAATTCCTAGAGGGAACTGGTAGTTAGTTGTTGGGTCACTGGCAGCAGAAACTATGCAATTCCTGGATGGAATTGGCAGTCTGCTGCTAGGAGCTGCTGGTAGAGGAAACTACACCGAGGCTGAGAGGCTAGCCTACTGATCATCACTGCACAATTTCTTAGCTAAGCGGACTGTTGGGCAGTAGAAGGCTTGCTCATGAAAACTGTGCAATTTCTTGGATGAGCAGTGACTCAACTGCTGGGATGACTCACTGAAAAAACTGAGAAATTTTCTAAGGGAGACATGGATGGCACTTGGTGTTTGTCCGGATTGTTTGTGCAATTTCCTCAGTCAGTTGAGCGAGTAAGGTCAGTGGCCTCTGCGAATGTTTTACAGGAGTTAATCCCAGGGTGACTATTGGGTTTGACTATCTGGGTGGTCAATATGAAAGTGGATTGAATTGCTTGCGGGAAGCGCAACTTGAAAACACTTTCTTGATTCTTTTGCGCTATTCTGGTTGACAATCGATCGAGTCAATGGTGGGGTGATGGTCCGGTTGTCAAAGGGGAGTTTGGTCGTCATAACTTTAGAAAAAATGACTAAGTGTGTGAATGATCAAAATATGCATAGGTGATCATGCAAACACACACTCTCATGACTCAACAATGAAACGAATCAAACCATCCAGACACACATGTTCAACATGACTGATCGATGGTGCAAATGACAAGCGTGACACTCATGATCGACCGTTCATTACTCGAGATGACACTTGTGTGATAGTGAATATGACTTCGTATGTGAGTGCAAGAGATGCTTTCATAGCGAATACAACAAGCAGATACGAAGCGAAGACATTGAGCATAACCAAAACATGGTCGCAAGCATGACTTAGACACAAGGATGAAGAAACTTGAATGAAATGAACACTCAAGGTGGATGCAAGGACTCACACGAGCTCACAGAGTGAACCCGAGTGTGTGTAGTCATCAAGTGAAACTCTCAAGGGAGGCTTTGAAATTGGGTACAAGCCAAAATTTTGGAGGGAAATGAGGTGTTGGGAACAGATCCCCCAAGGATAGTTTTGGGGCTAAAAGCCCATATTTTGGGTCAAATTTTATAGTAAAATTGTGAAGTATCCACATTTTGTGGTCATGGAGCGCGAAGGTGTCATGAGTCATAAAGGTTTGTCCGCCATATTTATGTAAGGTAAAGTCAGCTGTAAAAGATCTACCAATGGTTCGCAGACCATGGGAGAGTATAAAAAGAGCTGAGTAAATAAGCTCTAAGTAGTTCAGATAAGTTTTTGGGAGTAAGATAGTCATAGCTTTGAAGTAAAAAGTCTATGTTTTGGGTCGTAGTGTAGGTAGATGCTTTGCATCTGAGTGCATAGAGGCCTAGGATGGAAGGCCACAATAGAGTGCGCGGACCCCTGTAGATGTGTGCGCATGGCGGATAAAGTCTGTAATCATCTAAAGATATCAATAAAGAGAATCATTCTACAAATTCTATGTTTTTGTTTCCTGTTAATGCATCTTGACATGTTATGTATGAATTTCATTTATAATTCTTATATGATGCGCGAATGTATGTAATTATGTTGGTTAAGTGAACGCAAGTAAGAACATAATTTTACGCGATGCTAAATAGGATTGTTTAATAAGATAAGTAAAACACTTGAACTAGTTTTGGAATCTGCATGGTAAGCTTCCCTAGCAGCATGAAAGTACCTACGCCACAGGTTAGGGCTACGCGAAGGTCAATTGTACTTTTCCACAGAGGTATTGAAGGGTGGAGTAAAGGGGTATTCTAGTGAGCCCTAGAACTAAGTGACCTACATGAAAGTAGGAATAGAAAGAATAAACCGACATCATAACCATCTCAGGGTGCGGAAACTTGGTTCTAGCATCCCCCCATACTTCTTCGGGTGAGACTTCAGTTCGCGCTCCACGGGCTAATTCCGAAAGGGCCAGTAGTGTAGAGATTTTCTTGTCTAACTAACGTTGAACCTAGGTCAAGCCCCACTAAGCCAAAAAATGGTTTTGTTGTCGGGACCAAAATCTGCATAAGAGATGTGTGATGTCGTATCACTGGAATCCAACTAAGAAAGAGATCGAAGATTGGTTGGATAGGAAGATCCACTAATTCGCAGCACAGGAGAACATAAACCCACGACTAACCAAGGAACAGTGGCTACATAGGTACCTATATACAGAAATATCCGAGATCTTTCTCTATTCATTTCTAGTTGAGCTATACGAGTGGATCGCGAAGCTAGCAGATAGCCAAGGAAGGTGGAAACTTGACAGTCCTATATTTTGGACCCCGGAGCTAGTACAGAGATTGAAAGCATCTGAGGATAAATCGCCCGCACTGTCAATCATTGGCCCAAACACATCATAGGAGGATTTGTAACTGAATTCACAGTTGACACCTCAATCAGCTATAGTGGGGAAAAGTGGCACTTTTTCAAAGGTCCGCGAGGTAAGTACTTGAAATCTTTGAATACCTAGATTAAAATGTTATTGTGTGAAAAACGGGTTATGCAGCTACCTTGATGTTTGGAGCTACGCGAAGCGAAAAAACTTATAAGAACGAAGGAGAAAGGGTCCTGAATGTAGTCCATTGATTTCACCTCTACGAGGTGATAAAGAGGGAATAGCATAGGCTTCTCCATGAAGTGTTATTCAGTTAATAAGACAAGGATTCCCGCAAATTCCACCTCCACCCACACCATCCTCAAATTCACCACCATCGCCTGCGACTTCACCCGTACCACCTCCACCTCCACCACAGTTCAGTATGGCAAATTCAGTGAAGCTGCCTTTGTTCAAAGGCTTGGAAAATGAGGACCCAAAATAGTTCTGGTTCGTTGTGAAAGCTGTATGGGAAGCTCAAGGCATTACAGATGATCACTTGAAGAAGGAAACATTGGTTAGTGTGTTGCAGGATCGCGTGCTAACCTGGTACATTAAGTACTCTAATGATAACCCAAATGTTGGAGTGGCAGACATCCAGACCGCGTTGAACAAAGAATTTAGTGGGCCTAAATCTGAGGCATAGTCGATTGTGGGGTTCAAGGAAATCACGATGCAGCCAGGTAAGACCCCTTGGGAGCTAGATTAGAGGTTGAAGTGTAAAATCCGTGAAGCTAATATGAACCTAACAGACGGATAACACCAGGAATGATTCATGGCTTCGCTCCTGCCATACCTAAGGGTTGCACTATCACAACAGAAGATAACGACTCAGGAAAAGGCCTTGAAGATTACAATGAGACTACATTAAACATCAATGCAATATCCAAATCTGGGGGTTCAACAAATCCATGCGCAGTTGAAAAATCTGTGCCTTGAGATTCAAAGTTTGAAGTAGCACAAAAAAGTTCAACCAGAGGTGTGCGAAGAGGTATGGTGCCTAAAATGAAAGGGTTAGGGGCATGAAAAAGTCCATTGCTCGGTCTTTGCGAACTATATTGTAGGAGGAGGACTGATGCCTTTGACACCGGAAGCTCAGGCAAGACCAAGTGCGGGGCCTGCATTGTGGTGCGCTATATGTCAAGTAGTAGGAAAACATGTGACGGATAACTGTCATTTGCTGCAGAAATTTTTACAAACACCGCAACGACTATTCTGCAACTTCTGTAGGTCGGTAGGTCATGATGCGTGCAATTGCAGAAGTAGTGAATTGATGATGGATAGAACTCCCGTCTATAGGGTCTAGACAAAAATGTGGCCCCCTGACCAGAATGCAAGGATGGTGCAAATGGGATTTCAGGGGTGTGGATAAGGCTAAGGCAGAGGAGGACCTGGTAGAGGTCGAGGACAACTGATTTGCTACAATTGCGTAGGACTAAGATGTTAGAAAATTATATATTACGAAGCAATGAAACACATAAAATATTGTAGAAATATAAACACAGAAAATGAATAAAACAAGAGAGACAAAGATATATGTGGTTCACCCAGTTTGGGCTATGTCCACCCCAAACAGCCAATTCTTCTTTTCTATTATCCAACAAATGAAGACACACAACCTACAGCAGCTCTGCTATAATATCCTCTGTTTTCTCTCACAATCTCACCTCTTTGTTTCTCGCTATGAGAATATACATCTATTACACAGCCTCAAATACAATGCCTAATACAAAGAGAGGGGTTGCCTTCTAGGGAAAAAAACCCTAAACTAAACATAAGTTCTACTGTCAGATCATCCACCTAATGAACGGCCCAGATTGACTAGAAATTACTATACTTTTACAAGGCGATTTTAAATCTATTTTTAGCTTCGGGGGCACTGCCCTCGAAACCCCTGCTAGCCCCCAGACCCCCCAGCTGGGGGAGATCGGCCCCCATGAACCCCCATGGGGGGGCCGTACAAGTCCCCCCCGCATCCCCCCGCGTGGAGGGGTGTACAAACTTCCTGGGATATACATCTGGCTAAAAGAAAGGCCTCTGAACAATCATGCTCCACACCCTACACAAGACACTATGCTCGTGATTTCACTAACCCAACACATCCGTCATGGAAATATTGCACCTTGTTTGATCATGAGATGGAGGACTGTCCTACGTTGATAGCAAGGATACGTGGCAAAGGGGTTCTACCTCCTTAGTTGACTCAGAACCTGTAGATGATGAGGTCTGAGCCTCGCGAGGAGGATCCGAATGTGAATATAGTGCTTCTATGTGGAATTGCAACGGGAGATGATAAGGGGAAACAACCTGAAGACAATGCATGGGTTCAAAAATCCCCAGTGAAGGAGGTTGACTTTGATTTAGAATGCGCACGTGAAACATTCATGGAGGCGAAGAAGAGCTTCGCTGAGGCCTCCACCTCAGGGAGCAAGGATAATCTTGATCAGGAGATGGACCCTTCTATGATTACTACCTTCCTAGAGACCTGCATGAAGTTGCTACGTGTTAGCAAGGTTGTGAAGGGATTATAGGATCTTATAAATAGATGTGCCAGAAACACTCTGGGAGAATCGCACATGGTACGAAAGATTGGAAAGCATAAAACCAGGATAGGATGGGAGATGAGGCTGATCGTGCAGATAGGCGAGTATGAGATGGATCAGGTTACTTTGGATCTGGGGTAAAATGCGAACGTCCTACCAAAGCAGACTTGGGAATGGATGGGAAGACCCACACTATAATGGTATCTAATTTAGTTAAGGATGGCGAATCAGCAGAAGATCATCCCCATGGGGCGGCTGCAAGGGGTGACTGTAGATATTGAAGACACGAGCGCACTGGCTGACTTTAAAGTAATAGAAATCATGGATGATAGAAACCCATACCCTGTGCTCCTTGGAATTGATTGGGCTACTGATATGAACGGGGTAATCAACCTAAAGAAGCGAAAGATGATATTTGAGAAGAAATCGCTCAGTATAATAGTACCCCTAGATCCCGCTGAAGGATCCTGCTATACTGAACCAGTCTGCGATTATGAAAGCGATGATGATCTGGATTATATCTATAAGATAATAGCACGAGACCAAGATTAGGTGAATCCAACAGCGAATGGATGAATCACATGGGATCGCGAGAGTTCCTACACCTCGAACTTTGGTGAAGAACTAGAGCGCTGGTAGAATAGGTTACGTGAAGTAACCACACTGAGTTGTAACATGATGACCTAGTCATTGTGCTATGTGTCGTCAGAGGTAAGAAATATGCCCACTTATGATGGCCTGAATGATGTAGATATATTTTTGGACATATTTGAGAGGGAGGTACCAGAGAAGTAGCACTTCCAAGCTTTGGACTGGGCACTGCACACTATGCCCGCAAGGTGGTGGGGTATGCACAAGGGTAACTTTGATGATTGGCGCGAATGTAGGAGGATGATGAGAACACGCTTTGGGAAGTTGAAGGTACAAATAGTAGAAAAATATGATGGGAAGGATGATCTGCACACACACTTGGCCAAATGGGCTCAGGTTTATGGAGAGAAGCCCCAACCTGAATGGGTGCACTTGTGCTGTCACACCCTGGATGTCATCCTGATGAACTGGTACTTAGAAACGAAGCTCCGCTATGGTATAGGTGAATGGGATATTATACGCGAAGGATTCAAAATGACATTCAACTTTGAATATGGGTTTGACTATATTGACAAAGCGCTACAGGAAGTAAAAGCAACGATCTTTAGGATACTGCAGGATCCTTTAGACTTGATTCAGCCTAATTGGACTACTCAGTTGAGTCATGCGCTGGAATGCTATAACGTAACCACTGAAGAAGACGAGGATCTGCGAAAGGTTAACATCCCTGAAACAGAACGTCATTGCGAGGTTGAAGGACCGGAGATTGACAATCCTGATATAACCATGCCACTAAAAACAAAACAAGTAAATATTGGTACGAAGGCAAAGCCCAAATTCTCGAAGATTGGAGATTACTAAGATGACGCCACGGTGGATAAAGTCATTGAATTGTTCTGTGAATACCAGGATTTTTTCCCTACCAAGTTTACGGATTTAAAAGGGATAATCAGGGACCTAGGTGTTATGAAGATCATGTTAAAGCCCGACACGAAGCCAATTAAGAAAAGACCTTACCGTCTCAATTCGAAGTATATGGAGAAGGTCCGCTTAGAGCTAGACAAGATGCTCATGGTAGGCATCATTGAGCCTGTGGAAGAATCTGATTAGGTGAGCCCAATAGTGGTATAGGAGAAGAAGCAGAAGGATGAAATCAGGATCTATGTGGATATCAGGAAGTTGAATGACGCTTGTTTACATGATCCTTTCCCAACTTCGTTCACTGATGAGGTGTTGGAAAATGTAGGTGGCCAAGAAGTTTCTTCCTTCACTGATGGATTCTTTGGGTACCATCAGATCAAAATCATGCTAGAGGAAAGGAGCAAGAAAACCTTTGCGACTGAGTAGGGGTGTTTTCAGTACACTTTAATGCCTTTTGGATTGAATAATGTGCCTGCGATTTTTTCGCGCATAGTTTTTGTGTCATTCAAGGAATTTATTCATAAGTTCCTGGAAGTGTACTTTGATGACTGGACTTTGTTTAGGCTGGTGAAGCGCCATGTAGCAAGTTTGTGCCTGATGCAAGATACCTATCAGAGATACCAGATCACGCTCAATCTAAAGAAATGTATGTTTTTTGTTCCTTTTGGGACCTTGCTGGGTCATGTGGTTTGTAGACAGGGATTGATGGTAGATCCTACGAAGATCGCATTGATACTTAACTTGGAAGCACTGAGGAGTGTGAAACAGTTGTGCGCTACCCTATGACATATAGGATATTACAATAACTTTATCAAAGGCTACGTCTAGATCACCACACCTATGGATAAGTTGTTGAAGAAGGATGTCACATTCTGCTGGAACGAGGACTGTAAGAAGAGCTTGGATGTATTGAAAGAAAAGATGGTCACCACACCGATTTTAGTCTTCCCAGATTGGGAGAAGGAGTTTCATGTACATGTCGATGCATCATGTATAACCCTAATAGTAGTACTGGCATAGGCTGGCGGAGGATACTTGGACCATCCTGTAGCATTCGCAAGCAAAAGGTTATCTAAGGCAGAGAAGAACTATTCCACCAATCAAGCACGAAGGGTTAGCCATGGTATACGTGCTCTAGAAGTTTAGACACTACTTGCTGGGAGGCCATTTTAAGATGTATATAGATCATTCCGCGCTAAAATACCTGGTCAATAAGCTTGGGTTGGGGGGGAGAATCTACAGGTGGTTGTTATTGTTCCGAGAGTATGATTTTGAAGTTTTTGTGAATTATGGATGACTAAACACGGGACCAAACCATCTGTCGCGCATCAAAACAAGGGAAGAACCCACTAATTTGGAGGAAGGATTGCCTAAAACACAACTATTTGTAGTGCGTGTTGCAGATGGTCATTTTGAAGATATCATACATTTATTAATGACAGGAACTGCCCCGGAAGGGTACACCGTATGTACTGCGAGTATGTACTGGAATTGCGACAGTATGTACTGGAGTATGAGAGGAGTAATATCCTCGCGGACACTCATGGGGGCGCCGCGCGAGGGAATTATGTAGGGAGAGAAACTGTGAAAAAGATTCTACGCGCAGGGTTGTGGTAACCAACCCTCCATTAGGATTCAAAAGCATACTTCAAAGCATGTGATGTACGTCAAAGGACTGGTAGGCCATCGCAGAGGGATGAGCTGCCTCTAAATCCATAGATGACATTACAACCCTTTGAGAAATGGGCGATAGACTTTGTGGGACCCATCTAGCCCCAAGGAAAGATGGGAGCAAGGCACATTATCACCGCAATGGAGTATTTTACTCAATGGGTGGAGGCACAGCCTGTGAAGGATTGCACATGCACGACTACTGCAAAGTTCCTCTTTGAGTATGCACTGACATGATTTGGTTGTCTAAAGGTTTTGATGAGTGATCGTGGTATGCACTTTCCGAATGAGACGATCAGTGCGCTGATGGAGGAATTTCAGGTATATCACCAGAAGGGCACACCTTATCACCCATAGGTTAATGAGATGGTGGAAGCATTCCAAAAAGTGTTGGAGAATGCACTGACCAAGGTTTTCAACTCTCAGCGAAGTGATTGGGACCTACACATACTCGTAGTACTATGGGCCTATCAGACAACATGCAAGAAGTTGATCGAACAAACACCCTTTAGGCTTGTCTATGGTGTTGAAGAAGTAATTCCCATGGAGTACATTGTGCCTAGTCTATGCATAGTGGCACCACGGGTATGACAGATCGCGGAGCCCTAGAAGAAAGGCTTGCACAGCTGGTTGAACTTGAGGAAGAAATATTTCTAGCTGGATTTCACTAATAGGTCCAAAAGCAACACCAAAAATCATGGCATGATCAACACATTAAGTTGTGCACCTTTAAGGTAAATGACTTGGTTTTGTTATATGATAGTAAGTTTGATAAATTTCTAGGAAAATTCAGAATGCAATAGTTAGGGCCCTATGTCATTAAGGAGATTACTGATGGGGGAGTAGTTCATTTGGTCAAATTGAATGGAGATCCCTTCCTAGGAAAGGTGAATGGAAGTCGATTGAAGGTCATACACCAGTGGTCCAGCCATGTGACTAGATGAAGGTAGCACAGTCTTAGAGCTCCAAGCAGCTAAAAGGAGGTGTCAGACTATAAACTACACTGCCTAGGTTGGGTAGTTGAGCAATTGGAGGATTGCACGAAGCAAGGAAGTGTTAGAGGGTTCGCGACAACATGAAGGGAGTTGTGCTACCCAAGAAGAAATCACACAGGTCGGCTGAAAAGTGGCTGTTAAAATCACTATTCATGATGTGACGGTAGAAATGTGGCCAAATGGAGTAGGTGGTCAACATTTAAGATGAAATTTATGGGTCAGATCCTTGAATATCTATCACCAATCTAGCATTAATGAACCTAATTTGGGGGGAACAATCAGATTTGAATTCAAAATGCCCTATAAATTACAAGTGGTTGTCCAACAGAAAACACTTTCCATTTTGAGAATTGAGTTGTTGAGCTCTCGGGCGCACATGAATCACGAGCACTATGAACTTATGATAGTCAATAAAGTATTTGAGACATTGTCAAAGGAGACACAACAATTCTTGCAGAACATCATGTCAGCACCCATAGAAGCTATAGATACTAAAGCAAAGGAGTCAGTGCTAGAAATGGAGATGGAGGTGTGAGAAGCTACTCCAGAATTGGTCGAAGTATTAGCAGAAGTCCCTAAATCGCTAAGAATGATGAGACCAAAGCCCACCCCAACCAAGGAGAGCACGAGGGATAAGAAAGGCAAGCAACCTTCAATATGGTGCGCACATTGCCAAGAAGAAACCCATCGAAGCCTACTACACAGGAGAAGGGCAAAGCCATCAATTTGGAGCTAGAGGAGGAAGAAATTGAAGACATCCTAATGGATGATGAGGATGCGAGAGTTGAAGTGGAGGAGATTGAAGCCCAAGGTGATGACCTTATCACATGGTTTCCTGAGTATGTCCCTCCACGCAAGGGCAATACCAAGGTGCCGAAAGACATCGATGAGAGCAAGGTCCCCTCGCAAACCCCTTTGCCACTAGATGAAATTGTTTTTGAATGACCATGCATGGGGCGGGTTCCTTTAATGAAACTTGAAGATTGGACTTGGCCGACCATGAGAAGTTCCCACACCTGGCGACTGAGTAGCTGATGCGTCGCATCATCGATACAAACATCGGAATGATTGCATTAGAACCACAGAGGTGTCTCATAGGAGTAGAAAAGGCAAGGTTTCTGAACTTGCTTTGGGTATCGTACTACAACGCACCCCGGCTACAGTATGGGTCATCAAGCAGCTGCTATGCTTGGTGCATGATGGGTGTTTATGGCTGGAGGAGCCAATACCCATCACTGACAGGTTGATCCACAGGATCACACAATTGCCTTACACTAGACAAAATCAAGCCATGATATTTGGTAGAAAAGGTGGTGAGCAGGCCCTCATGGAGGCCATGAAAGAAAAGTTTAAGCTGGTGAAGAAGCCATGCGGATATGCCATATCCAACATCTGTGACCCTACTGTAAAGGTAGCTATGTAGATTTTAGCGGGGAAGGTGATGAGGAAGTGTCACGCCGATGAGGTGTTGGTGCTTGTCATTGCGCTAGTAGCCTAGTGTGCTGAAGGAGTCTAGTTTAACTGGTTAGACTATCTTCACGGAGAGTTCCTAGAAAACTGTCACGAAGCATAGGAACTCAGCAAGACCTTCCACTACACGTGGCTCTTGCTGTCGATTGTGTTGGTAGCATGGGAGCTGCCAGAGGATAGCCAATTCCCTTCGATCATGCCAGACCTACCAGAAGCAACGAAGTACGCTTCGTTGTGGGCAACCAAGGATGCACAACACATGAAGGACAATAGGATCTTTTGGACCTTGATGGAGATGAACATCCTCATGGCTATCAATCACAAACCACGATTATTGCTTATGGTCTACACCAACCTACAGGGCTATGCAGAGTTTAAATTAGACTTTCACCATCTATCCATCAAGGCGTGGAAGGACCCTGCACATAAATGGTATGACTTGCCTTACCTAGCAAAGGATGATGCCATTGATGCAGTACTTGATCGATGGTCGGTAGAGTGGTGCTTTATAGTAGACTTGGCAGTAGGAGGAGGCAAGTCCACCGCGTAGAGAAAGAAGGAAGAGGCCAAGCTAAAGATGACACAACTAACCAAGAAGAGAAAGAAGGAGGCCACTAACAAGGCCAAGGTGGAGCATGCTGTTGCTCAATAGACAGAGAAGCAAATAGGTGGAACAGAGCAAGGCTCTGAAAAATGCGCGAGGTCACCTTCACTTGAGACAGAGGAGGAGATGGACGAGTAGACATAATAGCATGATGCAGACCCACAGGTGACATCTGCCTGCATCAAGCATCCAAGGGAGCAGGAGAAAGGAGGGTCCCGGAAGAAATCAAAGGCTACCAAGACATCACTAGACCCTGTCACGCTAACAGAGGGTGATCTACACAACATCCATGATACAGTGCGAGATGTCACCGCAAAGGCCATACAATAGTTTGAGCAGCAGCAACAACTAGTATTGGGGGTTATCCAGACACGTTTGCAGGAGCTGCAGACCCATGCAGCATAGGCTGGCATGGTTTCTACCAGCCTTGCTATCGACACTGTAGAAACTACCAAGATGCTGCTTACGAAGGCCTCCAGTGCGATAGTGTTGCCTGATGGAGCACTGACGATAGAGAACGAAGCTAATAGGCCTAATGTTAGCACCCTAAAGCGAGTAGGGTTAATCTTGTAGTGCTCCTTGGAGAAGTGCTCCACCTCTTGTAGGACGGAGTGATTGCAGAGTTGAGGGCCCGTGAGCAGTGCACCGTCCAGGTGATTAGTGAGCAGTAGATCAATAATGAGAAGATGGCACTAAAGCGAGATTCTTCCATCACCGCTATGACCGAGGTGACCAACCAGAACAAGCGCATTATGTAGGTCTTCAAGGAGGAATGTTGGTCCCAGATTTGGCCATTCTTGAGGAGGAACCAGTCGAGGTGTGTCTTTGCAAGCTGGCTACGGGGGTGCATGATGCTCGTACTAAGATGGCAAGGGTTCAGTTGGAGTTAAACCTATAGATCACGAATTTATAGTTGAAGGTCTAGCCCTCAACTCCGCCAGAAGAAAAGGAGCAATGGGCGACTGCTGTCATAGAAGCAGTAGTGGCGGTTGACAGTGCAGTAGCAGACTGCACGTAAATTTTTGAGCAGTTGTTCGAGGTCCTGAAAAGCTTGCAGGAGGACTCCAACGTACAACGACTAGATACAGAAGCACACGAGCTACAACAGTGCTATGATGAGGTCAAGGGCATAATGCGAACTGTAGTGCTAACACAAAGACTAGCAAAGCTGCAAGAGGCCAAGCAATTGAAAGAATAGGTGGATGCAACGCTACAAAAGGAAGCAGTACTAAAGGTACAACTGAAGCCTTGGCTAGATGAGGCTTACACGGTGACAGGCTCTATTGAAGGAAAGCTTTTGACTCTATAAGCAACTCAGCAAAAGCTTCAGCCTGACAGTTTAGAAGCAGTGACTAAGCAAATGGTTGAAGACGCGAAGCAGATGGCCGCACAGTGCACTACTGAGGTTGCAGTCATACGAGTTGAGCTAGAAGGTCTTCACACTAAGCTCTTCGTGCCTGTTGAGTGACTCAAGGGCAAGTCATGATGTTTTTGTTGGGGGTCTGTTGGGAACGGGATCCCCTAAGGACAGTTTTGGGGCTAAAAGCCCATATTTTGGGTCAAATTTTGTAGTAAAATTGTAAAGTCTCCGCATTTTGTGGTCGCAGAGTGCGAAGGTGTCATGAGTCATAAAGGGTTATCCTCCCTTATTTTTGTAATGTAAATTCGGATGTAAAAGATCTACCCATGTTTCGCAGACCATGGGAGTGTATAAAAAGAGCTAAGTAAGTAAGCTCCAAGTAGTTTAGATAAGTTTTTGGGAGTAATATAGTCATAGCTTTAAAGTAATAAGTCTAAGTTTTGGGTCGTAGCATAGGTAGAGCCTCTGAAGCTAAGTGTGCAGAGGCCTACAGTGGAAGTCCACAGCTGAGTGTGCGGACCCCTACAGCTGTGTGTGCAAGGCGGATAAAGTCTTTAATCATCTAAAGATAGCAATAAAGAGAAACATTCTATGAATTATGTTTCTTTGTTTCCTGTTAATGCATCTTGACATGTTGTGTATAAATTTCATTTATAATGCTTATATGATGCATGAATGTATGTAATTACGTTGGTTAAGTGAACACAAGTAAGAACATCTGTTTACTCGGTGCTAACTAGGATTGTTTAATAAGATAAGTAAGACACTTGAACCAATTTTGGAATCTGCACTGTATGCTGCCCTGGCAATGTGAAAGTAGTTGAGTCATAGGTTAGGGTTGTACGTAGGTCAATTGTACCTTTCAATGGAGATACTAAAGGGAAAAGTAAAGGGCTAGTCTGGTGAACCCTAGAACTAAGTGACCTACATGAAAGCAGGAATAAAAGGAATAAAATGACATCACAACCATCTCAGGGTGTGGAAACTTCGTTCCAGCATCCCCCCATACTGCTCCGGGTGAGACTTCGGTCCATGCTCCGCGGGCTGATGCTGAAAGGGCCAGTAGTGTAGGGATTTGTTTGGCTAACTAATGCTGAACCTAGGATAGGCCTCACCAAGACAACATGAGGTGAAGTGGGGCCCACTTGGAGTGGAACTCCTTTATTATAAACTACAACCACTTCAGTAATTAAAAATCCTACAAAATTAACTATAGCGACTTTGTAATTTTGAGATTTCGGGTCTCGTAATTTCTTTTAAAATTAGGAACTGCAATCAACTCATGTACTACGAGAAGGAAAATTCACCCACAAAAAATGGTGTGTTTTCCTTAGTATCCCAATAGGTGGTCACTACTTACACTAAGCTCAGCCCAGGCCATTTTAAGCCATCAAACCTCCTAGGAACATTCCCAAGAGATCCTCTGGTAATACAAGAGTTTGTCCCAATTACCAGAGCACCGATTTGCATGATGAATTCATCAAACACTTCCCAATCACTAGAATCAGTTTCATACATCTCAACAACAGTGCAACTGAAGAATGCAGGACTTTACCTCCTGTAATTACGCAAACACCCTTCTTATATCCACCACTAGGTTTTGTCTCACACCAAGTCATCGCAACAATCACGTTGCCTAACCTAACCCTCACAATACCAGTCTGGTATTCATCCCCCAAGACCATGCTAACTAGCACACATTACACAGAAATAGGGATGTTCCCTATTCCTCCTGAGGAAAATAATACACCCCATACGTCGCCTACCTAGGTTTCACTTATGCCACAAGCAGTGATAGTACCAAAAAAAGCTAAACCAAAACCAGGAGATAATAACAAAGGTAAAATGATGAAAGCCCCAAGTGGCTCCTCCTCTAAGACCCCTCAACCCTGCACTTTGTGTGAAACCATAGGGAACCCCACCAACAAGTGCCCCAAATTAAAGAGGCTAAAAGATCTGCTACATGCCCCAAAAAATCTTGTAAACCATCTAACCTTTATCGAGAAGAAGAATTTACCAATGCATTATAAAGCATTACGCATCGATCACACACACATGCCATCTATGCCGAGTATGGTATACCCATAGTTTCCCCGAAGTTACTCGATACAAAGATGCGTTAGTAACACTCACTCAACCCAATTCACCATTACTCTCCACAGAGGATGGTTCCAAAAATATTTTCTACATTGCAAGTGAAGAAGCCTCTTGGTCCTCTCATCCGATAGGTTCGTCAACCTCCACCCATGGTCGAAGGTGATCTCAGTAGACACATAACTCACCATCACTTACATGTGCTCTATTTGATGCATCATAACATTTAATCAACCAATTCCCTGAGTTATGAACATTTAACTGATTGTATCCAATTCCTCAAGTCACCCAACTAAGAAGATCAAGATACAAGTGTCACACTTACCAAATTTTTTCCAAAAACCATCATCTATGACACTGTACTCCCCATATTTCTCAATTCCGTCCAATGTTAGGATTCATGTGATGATTTATCATAGAGAATTCATATTTCCCTGTAGTAGAGACCAAACCATCAAGACATTCATTGCCCCCTAGGAATGAAGCATCAAGGTCTATTTTGTGTGTGTTCGAAGAAAGTGACTTCTAGAAATAGGGCCTAACCCTTATTATATGAGCCCCCTTAAACACCACCAAAATAGATCAGATCTTCCATATGGTAACCAGGCATCAACACCTGGTACCATGAGACCAGTATGCAGAATCTGTACTGCCACAAATCATACCAATGAAGCCTACCCTATATTACAGACATTTCAGCAGCTCAAGATTCATCACCAACATCACATGGAAGAAGCTTCTCTTACACCCTAGAAACCAATGAGAGAGCGAAAGATTCCTCCAAAAAAGACGCAACCACATATAACAAAGATTTTTCCACCACCCAATGTTGACAACACACAACATCATATACGATTTATTTCCATGTGTTGGGATGGGGTCCCTAGGGGGTGTAATTGAGTTAACTTAGTCATTTTTGTAAATAATTTTGTAAAAGATGTAAAGTATCCATGAAATGTGGACGCGAAGTGTGCAGATAGATAGGAGTCCAAGGGGTCTTAGCCCCTTGTTTTTGGTCAGTTTTCAAGACTCAACCATGAGTCAGGGGCCATGGTATCATATTAGGAAAGTTATAAATAGTTTAGTCTTAGTGAGTCTTAGAGATAACTTTGGATAGAGATTTGGGACATTGAAGAGTTTTTTGTTGTATTGAGCAAGAGCTGAGGCTAGAAGGCTCTTCTTCCTCTGCTTAGGTAGAGAAAAGGAAGGCTCCTACAATTGAGTGCACATGATGCCTGGGTAGAGTTCACCGCTGAGTGCACGGATCCCTACAGCTGTGTGTGCAGCATAGAGAGTCTGTAATCTATGAATGAAAGATCAATAAAGCCAGATTTTTGAAGAATTATTGTGTATTTTTGTTTAATTAGTTTATGTTATCTTTGACCAATTGAATGATAAATTTTATGAAATAAGGATTGAATTCTATGCAAATTCATTGAATCTATCTTAATAATGTATGAAATGAATGATTAGCCACTTCAGCAAAGTTACAGGCTATTTTCATTATGTTTTCTAAAAAATTAAGTAGATCTACATGAACTCCAATCTAGGTTTGCTTGTTGATGTGCGAAAGTAGGTAAATTGACTGTTTAAGGTCTGCAAAGACTGATCGTGGACCTTCACGAAGGTCTGAAGGAAGCTTTAAGTTAGTTATTGTAACAAGCCCTAGAAGTCTATCGATTTGTGTGGAGGCAAATCTAAGGTGGTGGAAGACATCAAACTAGTCTTTGGATGCAGAAACTTGGTTCTTGCATCCCCCAATACTGCTTCTAGTGAGACTACATCCTGCACTACGTCAGTTGTTGCTGAAAGGGCCAATAGTGTATGGTTTTGTTGGTTGGCGCAACTAAATTAGAACTTGGGTTAGGAACCCCTAAATCAACAAATGTTTACGTTGTCGAGACCAAGATCTTCTTAAAGAGGTGTGATGTCGCATCATTGGAATCCAACTAAGAAAGAAATTGAAAAGTGCTTAGATCGGAATATTAACGAATTTGTAACTCAATAAAATAGGAATCTGTACATGTCGAAGGAGGATTGGTTGAATAGATATCTATATACAGAGGTACACAAAATTTTCTTTAACACTTTTCCAATTGAATTACATGAGTGGTTAGCTAAATTGGTGGACCATCAAGGAAGGTGGAAGATCAATAGTCCTATAGTGTGGACGCTATAATTGGTGCGAAAACTAGAGACATTCGATAACAAGATTGAGCGAGTTGTTGATCACTGGCTTGATCAAATTCTGGGAGGATTTGTTACTAAATTTTCAATAGACACATCAGTTAGCTATAGCGAAGTGGAATGAAAATTCTTCAAAGGTTCATGAGGTAAGTACGTCAGGCCATTAAATACTTGGATTAAGATTTTGTTATGTGTAAAGCAGATAATTCCATTACCTTGATGTTTGAAGCTATGTGAAGTGGAAGATTCTTTAGAAATCATGAAGAATTAGGACCAAAGGATAGCCCATTGATTGGACCTCCTTCAAGTGACGATGAAGGGGCAATGCAGACTACACCATGAAGCATTGTTTAGCTAATAACTCAGGGTATTCCTAGAACACATCATCCATCCACTGCACCTCCACCTCCACCTCCACCTCCACCACATACACCTTCACCCACACCTCCACCTCCACCACCACCATTTAATATGGTGAATGCAATGATGATGTTGATCTTCAAGGGATTAGGAAGTGAAGATCCAGAGCAATTCTAGTTTTTTGCGAACACTGTATGGATAACGTAGCAAATCACTGATGATAATATAAAGAAGGCACAGTTGGTTACCGCCTTGCAGGATCATGTGCTAACCTAGTACACTAATTATTGTGCTGACAATCCTCATGGATTGTTAAGAGAGACTCGGACAACTTTGAACAAAGAATTTAGTAAGCCTAAATTTGAGGCGCAATAGGTTATTGAATTTAAGGAGATCCTAATGAGATTTGAGGAGACACCTTGGGACATTGATCAGAGGTTGAAGTGCTAGATAAGATAGGTTAACATGCAAATCTCAGATAGCCAGCGTCGTGACTAGTTTATCGCATCGATTTTGCCGCATTTAATAATTACTCTATCATAGCAGAAGATAACAACACAAGAAGAAGCCTTGGAGATCACAATGAGGCTTCACACGTCACCTATTCAGGATGCAAACCTAGGGGTACAACAGATCCCATCACAGTTAGCGAGCCTACACCTGGAATTATAAAGTTTGAAGAAAGAAAAGGAGACTAAGCCAGAAGTTCACGTAAAGGTTTGGTGCTTGAAGTGCAAGGGCCATGGGCATGATAAAGATCATTGTCCAGTATATGCGAATTATCTTATGGGGGGGGGTCTACCTCCTTGAAGCCAGAAGCCCTAGCCAGCCCAAGCACGAGAGTTGCACTATGGTGAGACATTTGTTAAGTCACTAGGAAACATGTGATGGATAACTGCCACTTACTTTAGAAGTTCATTCAAACACTCCAGCAGTTGTTCTGTAATTTTTGTAAATATGTGGGCCATGATGAGCACCACTGTCGAAGCTATGAGTTGATGATGGAAAAAACCCCTACTTACTATATGCATCAAGAAACTCAGCCTCTAGATCAAGGAGTAGGAGGAGCACGTGACAGTTTTCAAGTTTGAGGACGAGGATGAGGAGAAGGACGAGGACCTAATAGAGGTTGTTGTCAGATTATTTGCTACAACTACAGAAAATCGGGGCACTTCGCGCGAGATTGTTTGAATCCTACACACCCTTCGTGTCAATACTGTAGAAAATTCGACCATGCCATAGAATAATGTCCGGTGTTAATAGCTAAGATGTAAGAGAAGAAGATGCAGCCTGCGCAGAATTTACAGATGATGAGGCTTGAGCCCCACAAGGAGGATCATAGCATTAATATTGTACTAAGAAGTGGTATGATGACTGGTGCAGATAAGGGTAAGAAACTTGAAGAATGCGGACGGATCTACAAAGCACTTGAGAAATAAGTCGCCTTTGACCTTAATCATGCTAAGGAAACATTCATGGAAGTAAAGAAGAGCTTCAATGATGCCTCCACCTTAGGAAGCCAAAAAAAGACACCAAAAAACAATGCAACACAAGAAGTTGATCCTTCTGTACTCACTACATTTTTGGAGACCTGCATGAAGTTACTATGTGACAGAAAGGTTTTGGAAGGATTGCAGGACCTAATAGACAAGTGTGCCAATAAGGAAAAGACTTCTATGGAGTAGCGCATAGTTAGAAAGATTGGTAAGCATAAGGCACAAATAGGACGTGAGATGCGGTTAACAGCATAGATATGCGATTATGAAATGGACCAGGTCATTTTGGATTTGGGGCCCGATGCGAATGTTCTACCGAAAAAGACATGGAAAAGGATGGGGATACCTGCACTACAGTGGTCTCCAATTCAGCTCAAGATGGAAAATTAGTAGAAATACATCTCCATGGGATGATTATATGGAATAACAGTTGATATTGAAGGTGTGAGTGCATTATCAGACTTTGAAGTTATCGAAATTGTTGATGACAGTAATCCCTACCCCACACTCCTAGGAATCAGCTTGGCTATTGACATGAATGGGGTCATTAATTTGAAGAAGAGGACAATGTCATTTGAAAGGAAGTCTCTAAGGGTTATAGTGCCACTAGATCCTATGGAAGGGGCACGCTATACTAAACCAGATTGCGATTATGTAGAAAGTGATGATGAACTGGATCAAATCTACAAGATAACAACATGAGATCAGGATTGGATTAATCCAACGGTGGATGGACAGATCACATGGGACCAAGAGATTTCCTTCACTTCTGACTTAGATGAAGAATTAGAGCAATGGAAAAATTGCTTACATGAAGTATCTACATTGTGATGCAATATGATGATGAACTCGTTGCGTTGCGTTTCATCAGAGGTAAGAAAATTACCTTATTATGATGGTTTGACTAATGTAGATATGTTTCTAGGTGAATTTGAGCGTGAAGTCCCTTATGACCACTATTTTCAAGCATTGGAGATGGCATTGCGTGCTATGCCCACATGATGGTGGGGTATGCATAAGGATAGTTTTGCTCGATGGTGAGATTACAAGAGAATGATGAAGTTACAACTTGGGCACGCTAATACACGAATGACTAGGAAGTATAATGGGAAGGATTATCCACGTGATCAACTGGAAAAGTGAACTAAGGCATGGGGGATGGATCCACAACCAGAATGGGTACATATATTTTTTCATACCTTGGATACAATCCCCATGAACTAGTACCTCAAAATAGAGCTCTGCCATGACATTACAGAATGGGATGTGTTGATGGAAGGATTCTTATTGACTTTCATCTTCAAAGACGAATTTGCAAGCATCGATGAAGTGATTCAAGAAATTATAGTTATCTTCAGGACACGAAAGGAACCTATGGAATGGACCCAACCAGATTGGAGCTCCCAGTTGTCCCACACATTGGAATGCTATAATGTGATTGTTGAAGAGGAGGAAGAAGACCCTAGAAATATCAATATTTCTAAGACATAAGGGCATCGTGAAGTAGAAGGACCACAAGTTGAGAACCCAAACATTTCCACACCTTTAAAAACAAGACAAGTAAACATTAGCATTGAAGAAGAACTAAAGTTTGTGAATATTGGAGATTATTGGGATGACACTACAGTAGAAAATGTTGTTGAATTACTTCACGAATACCAAGATCTCTTCCCCAATAAGTTTTCATATTTAAAGGGCATACTTGGTGATTTTGGCGTTATGAGGATTGAAGCCAGATGTGAAGCCTGTTAAATAAAGGCCTTATTGCCTTAATCCAAAGTTAAGGAAAAGGTTTGACAAGAGATGGATAAAATGTTGGAGGCAGTGATTATAGAACCTATTGAAGAGTGTGATTAGGTGAGCCTAATGGTAGTCCAAGAGAAGAAACAAAAGGGTGAAATAAGGATCTACGTAGATCTGTGGAATCTTAATGATTCCTATGTTCATGATCCATTTCCAAAGTTGTTTACAAATGAAGTGTTAGAAAATGTCAGAGGTTAGGAGGCCTATTCCTTTATTGATGGGTTTTCCGTGTATCATCAAATTAATATTTCTCTAGAGGATAGAAGAAAAACCACCTTTGCAACAAAATGGGGTTGCTTCCAGTACACTATTATGCTATTTGCGTTGAAGAATGTGGCTGCAATATTTTCCTGTGTAGTCATAGCAGCATTCAAAAAATTCATTCATAAGTTTGTGGAAGTATACTTTGATGACTTGGCTGTGTTTGGCTTGGTGAAGTGCCATGTCACAATTCTGCGCCTTATGTTAGATACAAGTAAACAATACCAGATACCGCTGAATTTGAAAAAATGTATATTCTATGTTCCTTTTGGGATCTTGCTAGGTCATGTCGTGTGTAAACAAGGACTGATGGTGGACCTTACAAAGATTGTGGTGATTATGAACTTGAAAGCCCCTAGAAACTTCAAGCAGTTGTGTGCGATGTTGGGACACATGGGATACTATAGAAAATTCATTAAAGCTTATGCTCAAATTACCGTGCCCATGGAAAAATTGTTAAAAAAGGATGCGACATTCTGTTGGGATGAAGAATGTCAGTGCAGTTTAGATATTTTAAAGGAAAATATGGTGACTACATCGATCCTAGTATTCCTCGATTGGAAAAAGGAGTTTCATGTACAAGTAGATGCTTCTTGCATTATGCTAGGTGTAGTACTAACACAGGTAGGTGAATGAGAAATGGACCATTCCATAGACTTCAAAAGTAGGAAGTTATCCAAGGCTGAGAAAAATTATTCAACCACAAAGTGCGAATGGTTGGCCATGGTCTACGGGCTACAAAAATTCAGGCATTATTTGTTAGGAGGACATTTCAAGATGTATACGGATCATTCTACTTTAAATTACTTGGTCAACAAGCCTACGTTGAAGGGGAAAGATTTGTACGTGGTTGTTATTATTTCAGGAGTACGATTTAGAAGTAATTGTGAAGCCAGGGAAGTTGAATGTTGGACCTGACCATCTATCGAGAATTGAAACAGACAAAGAATCCAATAATTTGGAGAAAGGATTGCCTAATGCATAGCTCTTTGTGGTACATGTAGCTGATGACCATTTTGTAGAAATTATTCACTTCTTAACTATAGGTATGGTGCCTAAAGGATATACAAATCAAAAGAAGAAAGAATTAGTTTGTGAAGCTGATTTTTTAGTCATTGCGGAATATTTGTACAAAATGGGGCCAGATAAAATATTTTGAAGATACGTCTCAGATTTTGAGCATGATAGTGTTCTCGCTGAAGCTCATGGGGGAGCGGCAGGAGGCCATTACATGGGGAAAGCAACTGAACAAATAATTTTGTGCGCGGATCTATGGTGAACAACATTGCATAAGGACTCCAAAGCATATTGTAAGGCGTGTGATGCATGTCAAAGGATTGGCAGACCATCGAGAAGGGAAAAACTACCGCTATATCCTCAGGTCTCTTTACAAGCATTTGAGAAATGGGTGATTTTTGGGATGGGGTCCCCTTGATCAGTTTTGGGGTTAAAATCCCAAGCTTTGATGTAAATTTTGGTAAAAAGATATAAAGTCTCTAAAAATTGTGGACGCGGAGCTCGTAGATAGTTAGAAGCCAAAAGGGGATTAGCCTCTTGTTTATGCAAAGTCAAGTTAGTTTTAAGATCTACCCATGGTCTGCGGACCATGGGATTGTATGAAGAAAAGCAATAAATAGGCGTGTTTTATAGAGTCTAAGGCAGTAAGTAATAGTCTGTTGATAATGGGTCAATATAAGATAGCACAGAGAAGTGGGTTGTAGAGGAAGAAAAATCTCTATAGCTGAGTGCATAAAGGCCTAGAGTAGAGTCTACAGCTGAGTGCAGGGACCCCTACAGCTGAGTTCGTAGAGTAGTTTGAGTCTGTAACATCGTATTGAATATCAATAAAGAAGAATGTTGGAGAAACTCATGTGTTTATCTATTGACTTCTGTTAATTGTGCGATATATGTTGTGATGGAATAAATATCTTTATGAAATATTGATGTAGTGATGTGCGACTTTGTTGGATAAGACTTACTAACTGTACGTAATACCTGATAAATATTTACACAAAGATTATAATATGTTCTATGGTGGTTATTGAATATTTAATTAGATCTGTTTGAATTTAGATTTAGGGTTTCTTTATGGTGCGCGTAAGTAGATGTTCACTTGTTAAGGGTCTACAAAACCCTATCGTAGACCTTTGCAAAGGTCTAAGGTTCATTTAAGTGAAGTTGCAGTATCAAGCCTTAGGGGTTTATAGGTTTGTACGGAGGTAGATCTAGGGAAATAAAAGTCATCACATTGATCTTTGGATGCAGAAACTTGGTTCCAACATCCCCTCATACTAATTTGGGTGAGGCTTTAACCTGCACTATGCAAGTTGATGCCAAATGGGCCAGTAGTGTAGGGTTTTATTTAGCACGACTAACTCTAAACCTAGGTTAGGACCTACTAAGCCAACAAATGGTTCTGTTACCTAGACCAAGATCTGTATAAAGAGATGTGTGATGTCGCATCTCTGGAATACGACCAAGAAATAAATTTAGAAGTGGTTGGATACGAAGATTGAGAAATTTGTGGCACAAGGAAACAAGAATCTGTGCCTATCAAAGGAGCAGTGGTTGGAAAGATATTTTTACACGAAAATACATGAAATTTTCTTCTACACCTTCCCGATCGAACTATATGAGTGGATAGCTAAGTTGGAAGACGACCAAGGAAGGTGGAGGCTTGACAGTCCGATAATGTGGACTCTGAAGCTAGTGTGAAGATTGGAAGCCTTTAAAGACAAGATCGTGTGCACTATTGACCATTGGCTCAATTGAATTATAGGAGGATTTTTTACAGGGTTCGCGGTTGATACCTCAATCAGCTACATCAAAGCATAGTGATGCTTATTCAAGGGACCGCGAGGTAAGTATCTAAGATCTTTGAATACTTGGATTAAGATGCTTTTGTGTGAAAAATGGGTTATTCCATTTCCTTGATGTTCAGATCTACGTGAAGTGGACAGATATTCAGAGATCGAGAAAAAGAAAGACCTGAATATAGCCCATTGATTGGACCTCCTTTAAGTGACGATGAGGGAAAGACACAAGCTTCACCATAGAGTGTAGTCTAGCTGAGAAGACAAGGTTTTCCATGGATACATCATCCATCCACCCCACCTCCACCTTCACCTCCACAACATACACCTTCGCCCACACCACTACCACCACCACAACCATTCAACATGTTGAACTCAGTAAAGCTGTCGATTTTCAAGGGTATAGGGAGTGAAGATACAGATCAATTATGGTTTGTTGTGAATGTTTTGTTGACCATGTAGTAGATCACTGAAGACAACATACAGAAGGCACACTTAGTTGCTACTGTACAAGATCACGCACTGACGTGGTATATTAAGTATTGTATTTATCATCATTTAGTAACACTAGAAGATACTAAGGATGCTTTAAATAAGGAATTTAGTAATCCTAAGTCTGACTCACAGTCAGTCATTGGTTTCAAGGAAATCATGATGAGGGCTGGTGAGATGCCTTGGGAGTTAGATCAAAGGCTGAAATGTGTGATCCACGAAGCTAATATGTAGCTCACAGATGGTCAGCATCACGAGTGTTTTATAGCCTCGCTTCTGCCCCACTTGAGGATTGCCTTGTCACAAAAGAAGATAGGGACTCATGTGGAAGCCTTGGAAATCACAATGAGATTGCACGAGACACCTATTTAGGATGTGAATTTGGGAGTCCAACAGATTCACTCACAGTTACAAAACCTCTGCTTGGAATTGCAGAGTTTGAAAAAGGAGAAGGAGGCTAGGCTAGAGGTGCACGAGGAAGTATGGTGCCTCAAATGTAAGAGATAGGTGCATGATAAATACCATTGCCCTGTCTTCGTGAATTATATTACAGGAGGGGGACTGATTCCCTTGAGGCAAGAAGCTCCAACATGACCAAGTGTGGGGCCCACTCTATGGTGCAATATTTGTTAGGTGGCTAGAAAACACGTAACAGATAATTGTCATTTGTTGCAAAAGTTTATTCAAATGCCACAAAAATTTTTCTGTGATTTCTACAAATCGGTGGGCCGTGATGAGTGCCATTGTCGTAGCTACAAGTTGATGATGGAAAGAACGCCTACCTATCGATGCAAGCACAAACTTGGCCTCCGGATTAGGGTGTTAGGGGAGCACACAGAGGATATCAAGGGTGAGGACAAGGACGAGGACAAGGAGTATCTGGTAGAGGTTGCGGTCAGGTTATTTGCTATAACTATGGGATAACAGGGCACTATGCGCAGGACTGTCAAAATCAGACATGCCCGTCCTGTCAAAACTATGGCCAGTTTGACCATAATATCGAAGAATTCCCTGTGTTTATTGCTAAGATGTAGGAGAAGAAGGCATAGACTCAACACCCTACGCAGAACTTACAAATAATGAGAGTTGAGCACCACGAGGAAGATCTGAACGTGAATATCATGCCGAGAAGCAGAGTAATAACTGGGGATGATAAGGAAAATAGCCTGAAGAAGATAGATGGGTTCACAAGGCCCAAAAAAAGTAATTTAGTTTTGATTTGGCATGCACGAAGGAAAAATTTATGGAAGCCAAGAAAATCTTCGCAGAGGCATCTACTTCAGGGAGTCAGAACAACACCTCAGAAACTAGCGCGCCTACAGAGGTTGATCCCTTTGTATTCATCATGTTCCCGGAAACTTGCATGAAACTTCTACATGATAGCAAGGATGTGAAGGGTATGCAGGAGTTGATAAACAAGTGTGTTGGTAAAGAAAATGATCTTGATGGACAATGCGTAGTATGAAAATCAGCAAGCATAAGTCAAGAACGGGGTGCGAGATAAGGCTCACCGTGCAAATAGGAGATTATGAGATGGACCAGGTTATTATGGATCTTAGGTCTAACACAAATGTTTTGCCTAAATAGACATGGGAGAGAATGGGGAGACGTCTTTTGCAGTGGTCTCTAATCCAACTGAGAATGGAAAACCAACAGAAGAGCATCCCTATGGGATGACTACATGGGGTAATAATGGATATAGAAGGCGCGAGTGTGCTGGCTAATTTTGAAGTAATAGAAATTGTGCACGACATAAATCCATACCCCGTGCTCCTTGGAATTGACTGGGCCATTGATATGAATGGAGTCATCAACCTGAAGAAAAGAACAATGTCATTAGAAAGGAAATTGCCTTGGGTTGTAGTGCCATTGGACCTTGCAAAAGGACCGTGCTATACTGAACCGGTCCGTGACTATGAAGAAAGTGATGATGACTTGGATCATATTTACAAAATATTTGCATGAGACCAAGATTGGATTAATCCAATAGCTGATGGATGGATTGCAAGGGACCGAGAAAGTTCATGTACCTCAGATTCATATGAAGAACTGGAGCATTGGCAGAATAGGTTGCATGAAGTATCTACGTTGCGTTGTGTGTCATTGGAGGTATGCAATTTACCCTATTATGATGGTTCAACTAACATAGATAAGTTTGTGGATGCCTTTGAATGAGAATTCCCTGAGGATCATCGCTTCCAAGCACTGGATTTGGCGCTATGCACTACGCCAGCACGATGGTGGGGTATGCACAAAGACAACTTTGATGAATGGCAAGAATACAAAAGGATGATGAGGTTGTGATTTTAGTGACCTAAACTTCGACTGACTAAGAAGTACGATGGGAGAAATGATCTGCATGATCATTTAGTGAAGTGGACTAAAGTTTATGGAAAAGAGTCACAACCAGAGTGGGTGAACTTATTCTGTCATACTTTGGATATAATCCCTATGAATTGGTACCTGTAAATAGAACTCCGACATGGCACCATGGAGTGGGATATATTAACAGAAGTATTCTTAATGACTTTCAGTTTTGAGGATGGGTTTGAAAACATTGATGAAGCTCTGTAGGAGGTTAAGGCAACGATCTTCAGAATAACATAGGATCCTTTAGATTTGGTTCAGCTAATAGCTGTGCCATGCACTGGAATGCTATAATGTGACCACTGAGGAGGAGGATGACGATCTAAGAAATATCAATATTCCATAGGTAGAAGGCCATATCGAAATTGAAGGTCTACAAATAGAGAACCCAGACATCATCATGCCATCAAAAACTAAACAAGTGAACATTGGTACTGAAGCAGAGCCAAAATTTGCGAAGATTGGGGACTACTGGGATGATGCCACAATGGATAAAGTTTTTGAGTTACTCTGTGAGTACCATGATATATTCCCTACCAAGTTTTTGGACCTGAGAGGAATCATCGATGACTTGGGTGTGATGAGAATTACTTTGAAACTAGATGCAAAGCCTATGAAGCAGATATCGTATCGCCTTAATCCAACGTACAAGGAAAAGGTCCGCTTGGAGTTGGATAATATGCTTGAGGCAGACATTATCGAACCTGTGGAGGAATCTGATTGGGTGAGCCCGATGGTGGTTGAAGAAAAGAAATAGAAGGGAGAAATAAGGATTTGTGTAGATCTCAGGAAACTTAATGATGCCTGCATCCATGATCCTTTTCTGACACTATTTACTAATGAGGTATTGGATAATGTTGGAGGGCAGGAGGCTTACTCATTCACTGATGGATTTTTGGGGTACCATCAGGTCAAGATCGTGCTAGAGGATAGGAGAAAAACAACCTTCGCGACTGAATGGGGTTGTTTTTAGTAAATTGTCATGTCGTTTGGACTCAAGGATGTGCCTGCGATATTCTCCTGTGTAGTTATAGCAGCATTTAAGGAGTTCATCCATAAGTTCTTGGAGATGTATTTTGATGAATCGACAATATTCGGCTTAGCGAAGCACCATGTAGCAAGTTTGCACCTGATGACGGATACGTGCCGCAGATACTAGATCACAATGAACCTGAAGAAGTGTATGTTCTGTGTCCCCTTTGGGATCTTGATGGGTCATGTGGTGTGCAAGCAAGGACTGATGGTGGACCCTACCAAGATCATGGTGATAGTAAATTTGGAGGCCCCAAGTAGTGTCAAGCAGCTACATGCAAGGCTTGGGCATACAGGATATTACAAAAAGTTCATCAAGGCTTATGCTCAGATTACTATGGCCATGGAGAAACTGCTAAAGAAGGATGCCACATTCTCTTGGGATGAAGAATGTTAGTGCAGTTTAGATGTATTGAATGAGAAGATTGTCACTACACCGAATTTGTTCTTCTTGGATTGGAAAAAGGAATTTCATGTGCATGTCGATGCCTTGTGCATTGCGTTGGGAGCAATGCTAACACAGGCCAGTGAAGGAGAGATGGACCATCCTATAGCCTTTGTGAGCAAGAAATTATCAAAGGTTGAGAAGAACTAATCAACGACGGAGCGTGAAGGATTGGCTATGGTGTACATGCTTCAAAAGTGCAAGCACTACTTGTTGGGTGGACATTTCAAAATGTACACAGGTTATTTCGCTTTGAAATATCTAGTCAATAAGCCTGTGTTTGGGGGGAAGATTTGTCGATGGTTGTTGCTATTCTAGGAGTATGACTTTGAAGTGATCATGAAGCCAGGAAGGTTGAATGCAGGGCCTGACCATTTGTCACAGATTGAGACAGGAGAGGAGCCCACTAATTTGGAGGAAGGATTTCCCAATCACAGCTCCTTGCAATGCATGTAGAAGATAACCACTTTGGTAATATTATCTGATTTTTTACCATAGGAATGGCACCAAAAGGATACACCAATCAACAAAAGAAAGAGTTAGTAGTGCGCGTAACAGATTTCTTAGTGATTTCCAGACATTTATATAAGATGGGTGCAGATGAGATATTGCGACGCTATGTACCAAATTTTGAATGAAAAGTGACAGCACAGAAGATTTTGTACGCAGGACTGTGGTGGCCTGTGCTACATAAAGATTCGAAAGCATATTGTAGGGCATGTGATGCATGTCAATGAATGGGTAGACCATTGTGGAGGGATGATTTGCCACTAAATCCTCAAGTATCATTGCAACCATTTGAAAAATGGGCAATTGATTTCATTGGCCCCATCCAACCCCAAGGGAAAAATATAGGTGTGTGTTATATCATAAGCATGATGGAGTACCTAACCAGATGGGTGAAGGCACAATTGGTGAAGGATTGTATAGGGGCTACCATTGAAAATTCTTATTTGAGTATGTGTTGACCAAATTTGGGTGCCCAAAAGTGTTAATGAGTGATCGGGGTACACACTTCCTAAACGAAAAAATCAGCGCTTTGACTGAAGAGTTCTAGGTTTATCATCATAAGAGCACACCGTATCATCCTTAGGCTAATGGAACAGTTGAGGCCTTCAATAAGATCCTGGAGAACACACTAACGAAGATTTGCAACACATAGTGAAATGATTGAGATATGCATGTACCTGCAGTGCTATGGGAATATAGGACTACTTGTAAAACGCTGATAGGTCAAAAACCTTTTCGATTGGTCTATGGTGCAAAAGCTATGATGCTAATGGAATAAATTGTGCCTAGTCTATGCATAGCAGCTTTCATAGTTAAGGGAGATCGTGAAGCATTGGAAGGATGGGTTGCATAGCTGATGGAACTTGAAGAAGATAGATTCTTAGCTAGATTCCAGAAGGAGCACAAAAATCATGGCACAATCGACACATTTAGCTATGCACGTTCAGGGTAAATGGTTTGGTGTTATTATATGATAGCAAATTCACTAAGTTTCTAGGAAAATTTCAGATGCACTTGCTTGGGCCATATGTTATCAAAGAAATTATAGATGGAGGTGAAATTTAGCTCGCGAAGCTGAATGGAGAACCTTTTTAGGGAAGGGTGAATGGTAGCCGATTGAATCCCTATATAGGTGATTTGGCTCAACGACTATATGACGACAGGATAGTCTTAGTGCTCCAGGCAGTTACAAGGGAGCGTGGGACTATAAAATACACTGCGCGATTTTGAGGACTCCACGGCAGGTGGGTTACATGGTATATGATAAAGTTACAATCTAAGAAGTTGCACGTAGGGAGTTATGCTATGAAGGGAGGTGCCACACAACACAACAGGAAAGTGACTATTGGAGTCATTGTTCATGATTTGACTGTGAGGAGACGGTTAAGAGGAGCGGGATGGTAGCATTTAAGGCTAAAACCTTTGAAGATCTGCCAACAAAACATGTTTAATGATTGAATTTTGGGGGAAGCGGTCAAATTTTAATTTAAAACCCCTATAAATTATGTGTGCTGGTCCAATAGAGAAGACTTTGCACACTTAGAATTTTTGAGCTGAGTTGTTTGTTGCTTATGAGCCACTCGTTCTTTTAGGATTTGATTGTGAGCACTACACTTGCCAATCTACCAGAGTTGAACCAAAATTTTATCCTTGAAACCATGTTAGGACCAAGCTCTGTTGAGACTATGAGAACTGGGGGAGAGGTCGTGTCAGAAGGAGATTCTCGAGAGGTTGTGAGTGTGGAAGCTCTAGTGCTTGTACCTACGATGCCGAGGTCACTAAGGCCAAAGCCTACACTTGTTAGAGAAACCCAAAAGCTGAAGAAGGATAAGCAGAAGAAGCCGATATCGGTGCACTAGTCGCCAAAAAAACATTCTAATACTCAAAAGCAGAAGAAGGACAAGCAACCCGAGAGGGTTTTTGATTTGGAGGTTAAGGAGGGACAGGGCACCAAGGACATTGACACTGAGGGAGTAGAGCCCTTTACCAAGTTACCTAATTACATCCCTCCACACAAAGGGAAGTCAAAGGTCACCAAGGACCCGGATTTTAACAAGTTCGTCATCTCTACACCCCTGCTGCCAGAGCAAGTTCCCTTTGAAGGTCCACGCCTTGCGTGGATTCCCCTACTAAAGATGTAGGATTGGGACCTGGCAGACCATGAGAGGTTCCCACACCTAGCAACTACAAATTATGAAGTTTGTTTACTACCAAGATTTAGGAGTCACCAAGTTGGAGACGGTGGAATGGATCTGCGGAGTGGAGAATTCTAGGTTGTTGAACCTGTTTTGGGTGCCCCACTATCATCACACTATTATTAATACCACATGTGTGCGGAAATTACTTACTCTCATGCATGATGGGTACTTATGGCTAGGAGTGCCTATACCCATCACGGACATACTCATCCATAGGATCATGCACCTCCTGCATGAGGGTATGAATCCAACCAAGGAGTTTGGCGGAAAGGTAGGAGAAAAAGACTTGACAGATAAAATGAAAAAGGAGTTTGAGCTTGTGAAAAATCCGCATAGCTATTCCATCACATATATCAACGATCTCACGACGAATATTTCCACCCAAATACTAGCCAGAAAGGTTATGAGGAAGTGTTGCATGGACGAGGTTTCGACACTTGTGGTATCATTGGTTGCACAGTGCGCGAAGGGTGTGCAGTTTAAGTGGTCGTAGTACTTATGCAGTGAATCCCTTGTGAATTGTCATGAGGTCCAAGATGAGAACAAACCCTTCCACTATGTGTTTTTGTTGCTCTCCATTTTTCTGGCTACATGGGAGCTACCGGAGGACCAATTTTCTCTGGTGAAGGAAGGATTGCCGAAGGCCATGTAGTCTGCCTCCCTCTGGGCCATGAAGGACCCCGCGTAGGTCATAAAAACAAAGATCTTTTGGGTCTTGATGAAAATGAGTTTCCGCATGGCCATCATTTAGTGGCCAAGTTTGTCCCCAACCGTGTATGAGCAATTGTTTCTATATGCCACGTTCAAATATGACTTCCACCACGTCTACATTTAGGTGTGAAAAGACCTACAACATAAATGGTATGATTTACCATACTTGGTTACAGATCATGACATACATGAGGTGATTAAGCATTGTCTAGCAAATTGGCGTGACCCCTCAGATTTGGATGCAAGAACCAGCAAGGGCATGGGCATCTCGACTGAGAAAAAGAGGAAGGATGCAGCAAAACAGGCTGTGCAAAAGTTGGCCACACAATGGAAAAAGGAAGCCGCAAAAAAGGCTCAAATGGAGAAGGAGTGTGCTACAAAGGAGCAGGCCGACCAACAGTAGCGTAAATCATAAAGAAGTGGTAAATACCCTTCACCTACGACATAAGAAGAAGAACAATCTGAACAGGGTGGCAGAGGAGATGAGGGGAAGAGCACCCCATTTTAGCTAAGGAAGCGCAAAGATCAGCTATAGGAGGGTTCCCGCAAGAAGCAAAAGTCATATCAAATACAGGTGGATCCCATGACCTTGACAGAGGGTGATCTCGATGAGATTGGCGACAAAGTCCAAGATACTACAACTAAGTTGCTGCAATAATTAAAACAACAATACATGCAGACATTGGGGAGCGTCCAGAAGGATCTACGTGAACTACAGATCCAAACTAGCAGAATACAAGTGGGCATGGGTCAACCAAGTGTAGCACAAATGAGCCTAGCATCGGGGACAAGTTAGGTTGCAGATCTAGTAAGGATAGTGGACGTTTGATCAGATACGCTACCAGAAGGGTCCTTGCAAGAAGAATAAGGCAATGACCAAGTCATTTTGAGCACCCTTAAGGATGTTGTGTTGAACATTGCAGTGCTCCCCAACGAATTTCTTCATGCACTGTAAACAAGAGTAGCAGAGGAATTGAGAGCTCAGGAGCAACACGCTCTCAATTTAATTAGCGAGTACTAGGTGAACAATGAAAAAATGTTCACCAAGAAGACATAAGCCCTAAAGGAGAGAGATACTATCCAGGCACAGAATTCCAAGCTGGCGGTTGCGATAGCAGAAGCGTGCAGAACAGTGACGGAGTTGCACATAACCAAGGACGCACAACCAGAGGTAAAGATCCTAAAATTAGCTGCAGGCATTTTCGAGGCAAAGGTAGAGGTTGGGAGAGTTCAATTTGAACTCAACATGAAAATCATGGAGCTGCAACTCAAATCACAGCCTTCGACTCTGCCCAAGGTCAAGGCATAGCACAGAGCCACTATCAAAGAAGGAATGACCACTTTGTAGGCCATAGTCACCGACTGCTCGGCCTTATTTAAACAGGTGATGGAATTAGTAACGACTTTGGAGGAAGACCCAACCCTACAAATGCTAAACACAAAAGTTTGTGAGCTATAGAAGCAGTATGATGTGGTCTGGGCGACGATGTGCTCAATTGTCCCAACATCGTGCCTCACCCAGTTACAAGAGGGGAAGGAACTCTGCGCATAGGTAGAAGCAACCCAACATAAGGAGGTCGTGCTTAAGGCCTATTTGGTTAGATGAAGTTTATCAAGTAACAACCAATATTCAGGAGAAGCTGACGGGCTTACAACAAACATAACAAAATATCAAGCTAGCCATGGAAGGAATAGCTAGAGAGCAGCTCATTGAAGAAGTCAAGCAGACAGCTATGCAAAGCATTATTGAGGTAGCAGTTATGTAGGTATTTCTAGGGAATATTTGTAGCAAGATCACCGCGCCAACCAAGTGACTCGAGGGTGAGTGACGACCTTTGTGTTGGGGGCCTATTGGGGTGGGGTCCCCTGGGTTAGTTTTGGGGTTAAAAACCCAAGTTTTGAAGTAAATTTTGGTACAAAGATGTAAAGTCTCCACAAATTGTGGATGTGGAGTGCATAGATAGTTATAAGTCAAAAGGGGTTTAGCCTCTTTTTTATGTAAATTCAAGTCATTTTTAAGATATACCCATGGTCCATGGACCATGGAATTGTATGAAGAAAAGCTATAAATAGGCATGTCTTAGAGAGTATAAGGTAGTAAGTAATATTATGCTGATAATGGGTCAATAGAAGATAGCGCAGAGAAGTAGGTTGCATAGGATGAAAAGGCTCTACAGTTGAGTGCACAAAGGCCTAGAGTAGAATCCACCGCTGAGTGCATGGACCCCTGCAGCTGAGTGCACAGGGCAGTTTGAGTCTTTAATAGTGTATGGAATATCAATAAAGAAGACTATTGGAGAAATTCATGTGTTTATCTGTTGACTTTTGTTATTTATGCAATATATGTTGTGATGGAATAAATGTCTTTATGAAATTTTGATGTAGTGATGCGCAACATTGTTGGATAAGTCTTACTAACTGTACGCAATACATGTTAAATATTTACGCGAAGATTAATATGTTCTATGGAAGTTATTGAATACTTAAGTAGATCTGTGTGAATTCAGATCTAGGGTTGCTTTATGGTGTGCATAAGTAGATGTTCACCTATTAAGGGCCCACAAAACCCTATCGTAGACCTTCGCAAAGTTCTAAGGGTCATTTAAGTGAAGTTGTAGTACCAAGCCTTAGGGGTTTATAGGTCTGCGTGAAGGCAAATATAGGGCAATAAAAGATATCACACTGATATTTGAATGTGGAAACTTGGTTCCAACATCCCCCCATACTGCTTCGGGTGAGACTTCAACCTACGCTACACAGGTTGATGCCGAAAGGGCCAATAGTGTAGGCTTTTATTTGGAACAACTAACTTTGAACCTAGGTGAGGAACCACTAAGCCAACAATGATCAAATTTATTGGGTCAATTTAGCTACTTGGAAAGAAAATAGGTGCATGCTACATTATCACTGCAATGGAATATTTAACTAGATGGGCAGAAGCACAACCAATAAAAGATTGTATGAGGGCTACGACAACAAAATTCTTGTTTGAACATGACTTAACATGGTTTGGATGTCCAAAAGTATCAATGAGTGATAGAGGAATGCACTTTCTGAATGAAATAATTAGCACGTTGATAGATGATTTCCAAGTCTATCATTAAAAGAGTACACCATATCAACTGTAGGCTAATGGGACAGTCAAAGATTTTAACAAAATTTTGGAGAACAAGTTGATAAAGGTATGTAATGCACAATGGAATAGCTAGGATGTGCGTGTACCTGCAATGCTATGGACCTATAGGACAACTTGTAAGAAGCTAACAGGACAAACACCATTCAGATTGGTCTATGGGCTCGAAGCAGTGATTCCCATGGAGTACATTGTGCCTAGCCTACACATAGCGGCTTTGGAGGAACGAATTGCGTAGCTAATGAAGTTAGAGGAACACTGATTTTTGGTAGGATTCCACCAACAAGGACAGAAGGAACGTGAAAAACCATGGCATGATTGCCATATCAAGCTTCGCACATTCAAGGTAAATGATCTTGTGTTGTTATATGATAGTAAGTTCACTAAATTTCTAGGTAAGTTCCAAATGCATTGGTTAGGACCATATATTTTCAAGGAAATTACAAATGGTGATGCAATTCATCTTGTGAAGCTAAATGGAGATCCATTTCTGGGAAGAGTGAATGGGAGCTGGCTAAAGTTGTATACGGGGGATCCTGCAGAATGACTATATGGCAGTAGGTTAGTCTTAGTGCTTTAGTTAGTTGCAAGGGAACGTGGGAATATAAACTACAATGCCCAATGTGGAAGACAAGATAATGAGCAGGCTATGTGAAAATTGATGAGGGTGTACCAGTTGAAGCTGCGCTCAGGAGGTTGTGCCATGGAGGAGGGTGTCACGTAGCCCAGTAGGAAAATGATCGTTGGAGTTACTATTCATGATTTGATGGCCAAAAAATGGTTAAGAGGAGAAGGGAGGTAGAAATTAAGGCAAAAATCATTGAAGGTCCGCTGCCAAAGAAGAATTTATTATGAGAATTTGGGGGGGGGACAATCGAATTTGAATTCAATCCCCCTATAAATTACGCATGCTTGTCCAACAGAGAACACTTTGCATTCTAAGATTTGTTTTCACATTTTGTTGTCTAATGTGTATGAATCGGGCATTATGGGAAGAATGTGTGTCACGCCCCTCATTTTCAAACTTTTCTACAGCAACCTGCGAGCTATTAATTCAGAATATGATTGGTACTAACCTCGCCAAAGCCATCAGTTCCGAAGCAGTTGTGTCTGATGCACTAGGTCCCAGAGTATCTAGTATGGAGGCCATGCCTATTGTGCCCACGATGTCGAGGTTGCCTAGGCTGAAACAAATTGTGACAAAATAAAAGTAGCCTACCATGAAAGAAAAGCAATCAGCGATGAAAGAAAAACAAAAGAAGTCAGTGTCGGTAAGCATGTCACCAAAGAAGCATACAGAGGTGTAGTCGAAGGAGAAAAACAATAAGCAATAAGAAAGAGTGGTGAATTTAGAAGAAGAGGAGTACCAAGGTGTTAAATAATTCGATGCTGAGGGAATCGAGCCTATTTATATGCTGCCTAAGTACATCCCTCCATGGAAGGGAAAAACTAAAGTGACTAAGGAACCCGATTCAGGAAAATTTGACGTATCTACTCCCCTGCAGCCGAAGCAGGTCACATTTGCAAGAGCTAAGATCGTACGCATCCCGCTATTGAAAATGGAGGACTGGGACCTATTGGATCATGAAAAATTTCTGCATATGGTGACCCATAAGTATATGATGAAGATATACTATGTTGAAATGAGAGTTACACAGTTAGAACCCATGAAGTCAGGGTTGCTGAACATGCTTTTAGTACTGCATTATCACCGCTCACCTATCAATACAATTTGTGTGCGCCATATCCTCGTGCTAGTGCATGATGGGATCCTATGACTAGGGTAGACTATTCCAATAACAGACATGTTGATCCATAGGATAATGAAGTTGCCCTACAAAGGAGCGGACCCTGCCAAGGAGTTTGAAGGGAAAACCAGGGAAAAGGAGCTCATTGATCAGATGAAGAAGGAGTATAGTCTTGTGGAAAAGTCGCGAGGACACTCTATCATGTCAATTCAAGAGCAGGAAGTCTAGTTCATTGCCTAGATCCTAATAGGAAATACTATGAGGTAGTGTCATGTGGACAAAGTTCTGGTGCCCGCAGTGTCACTTGGTACACAATGCACGAAGGGTGTGCAGTATAATTGGTCCAAGTATCTCTACCAAGAATTCCTTGTGAACTGGTAAGAAGCCCAAGAAGAAATCAAGCCATTTCATTATGCTTGGCTTCTCTTTTCCATTATATTAGTTTCATGGAGGTTGCTGAAGGACAACCAATTTCCTCCATATAAGAACGATTTGCCTGAGGCAGCACAGTTTGCCTCACTCTAGTCTAAGAAGGATGTGGCACGCATCAAGGAAATGAAGATTTTCTAAGTCCTAATGGATATGGACATTTGGATGGTGATCAATCAGCGGCCAAGGTTTTGCCCAACCTTGTTAAGGAAATTAATAGCCTATGGGGAGTTCAAGGCTGACTTTCACAACGTCTCAATCCGTGCTTTAAAGGATCCAGAAGAATCTTGGCATGTGTTTCCTTATTTAGTTTTTGAGATGGATGTGTAGGAAGTTGTGGGGTATTGGTTGCCAAAGTGGCGTGAACCTACAATGCTGGAGGTGGGAACCAACAAAGGCATAGAAAGATCTGTTGCACAAAAGTGGAAGGACATCACTCAGAAAGTCGCATGCAACTTGGCTGAAAAAAAAAGAAAAAGGAGGTTGTTAAGGCAGTTGTAGAGAAGGCACGTCTAGAGGAAGAGCATGCTGCTAAAGAGAAGGCAGACAAAGAATGACCGGATGCTGAGGAGAGTGAGAAGTCTACTTCACATCATACTGATGAGAAAGAGCTATCAGAGCAAGGAGGAGGCAGCGGTCAAGAGCAGAGCACTTCTTTCATCCTAAAGAAGCGTGAATAGGAACAAACAAGTGGATAGCGGAAGAAGCACAAGTCTAATAAGCAAACACATATTGATCCCATGGTATTGATAGAAGCTTATCTTGATGATATCAGCAAAAAGATACATGACACAACAACAGAAGTGTTGCAACAATTTGAGCAGCAATACATGCAAATGCTAGGCAACATTTAGAAGGATCTATGTGAGAAGTAGATCCAAGCAAATAGGATTCAAGTGGGTGTCGGATAGGAAAGCGGAGAACAAGTGAGCCTAACATAGGGAAGTTCCACAATAATAGAGATTGAATGGACTTTGGATCTAAGAGTCATTGCTCTACCATAGGGAACAGTCCGTGTGGAATTAGACGAGGATCACGTTGTGTTCAACACAGTGAAGGATATGGGACTAAAAATTGCCGCGTTGTCACTCCAGACCCTTCATGCATTGTATTAGGGGGTCTCATATGAATTGAAGATCATAGAATAGTGCGTGCTTACTCTCATTAGTGAGTTTAAATTCAACAATGAGAAGCTTTTTGTTAGAAAAAGCTCAGGCTTTGAAGGAACAGGAGGAATTGCAGACATAGCCCCAGAACCTGGTAACAACAATTGAGCAAGCCTACAAGTCAGTGCATGAGCTGAATATTCTAGAGGATGTAGAGGCCTCAACCAAAGTGAGGAAATTGGTTACTACATTGTGTGCGTCAAAGGACAAAATCGATAAGGTGACTTTCGATTTTCTAATGAAAATAGTGCAGCTGCAGTTGAAGTTGCAAACGACCACACCACCAGAAGTTCGAGAACAAAGAGGCACAACTATCAAAGAGTCCATGGGTCAACTAGATGTCACAGTTTAGGGTTGTGACCAGCTATTCACTTAAGTAATGGGCCTATGGGATACACTACAGGAGGACCCGATGATGCAACAGTTGAACACAGAGATCATGGAAGCAGAACAACAATATGATGAGATATGTACCATGACGCGAATGTTGGTGCCAATCCAGTGGTTCGTGTGCTTGTAGGAAGGCAAAGAAAAGTTGATACAAATCTAGGAATTGCAGAAAAAGAAATCCTTCCTAAGAGACTAGATTCATCCTTGGACAGAGGAAGTCTACCAGCTTTCACAGAACATTCATGAGAAGCTAAAGTCCATGCAATAGACCTAGAGGACTATGAAACTTGTAATAGAGGGGCCAACCACTGAGAAATTGGTCTAGGAGGTACAACAAGTAGAAGAAAAGAGTACCAAGGAGTTTTAGGAATTGACCAAGGCATTCAACAATCTTCACTAGAAAGTGGAACAACCAGTCGAGTCACTTGAGGGTGAGTCACGATCTTTATGTTGGGGGCCTATTGGGATGGGGTCCCCATGGGGCAGACTTGAGTTAACTTAGTCATTTTTGTAAATAATTTTGTAAAAGATGTAAAGTATCTATGAAATGTGCACGTGAAAAGAAAAGAAAGATAGGAGTCAAAGGGGTCTTAGCCCCTTGTTTTTGGTCAGTTTTGAAGACTCACCCATGAGCTGAGGGCCATGGTATTGTATTAGGAAAGCTATAAATAGTTGAGTCTTGGCGAGTCTTAGAGATAACTTTGGATACAGATTTGGGACATTGAAGAGTTTTTTTGTTGTATTGAGTAATAGCTAAGGCAAGAAGGCTTTGATTCCTGTGCTTAGGTAGAGAAAAGGAAGGCTCATGCAGTTGAATGTGCAGGAGGCCTGGGTAGAGTCTACAACTGAGTGCGCGGACCCCTGTAGTTGTGTGCATAGGGTAGAGAGTTTGTAATCTGTGAATGAAAGATCAATACAACCAACGTTTTGAAGAATTACTGTGTATTTCCGTTAAATCAGTTTATGTTATCTTTGACCAATTGAATGATACATTTTATGAAATGAGGATTGAATGCTACACAAATTCACTAAATCTATCTTAATAATGTATGAAATAAATTCTTAGCCACTTATATGAAGTTACAAGCTATTTCTCTTATGTTTTCTAACAAATTAAGTAGATCTATGAAAACACCGATCTAGGGTTGCTTGTTGATGCGCAAAAGTAGTTAAAGTGAGTGCTTAAGGTCCACAAAGACTGATCGTGGACCCTCACGAAGGTCTGAAGGAAAATTTAACTTAGTAACTGTTATCACTCAGGTTGTCCCTAGGCTCCTTATAGGGATACGACCGAGGTAACCACAAACCAATCTTTGGATTGCAGGTTCTAGCCCACCTGTAATTAGAGAGGGCTCTCTCTTTAGTGATTCAACTTATGTTGATGATTTTAAGCTAGCTGTTGACTCAAGGGTGTTTTATTTGTGATTGGATGGAAGGTAGGATTCTCAAGCAAAGAGGCAAAGTAAGGTCTGATAAGTTTCGAACCATTGGGCGTGGAGTCATGGATTGAGGCTTGCTATTGCGTTTTCTTGGTCATAAGGGGATTATGGAGTGGGATAGCCACACAGGATACAATTATCAATCTACTGAAAGGATGGAATGAAAATCAGGGATGAAAGGCAAAGGAGAATCATTTCATCATGCTGATAAAGAGGAGAAATGGATGAATGGGGATCTAGGAGTAGTTAAGAATTCCTAAACATTCATTCATATGTGAAAGAAACAGCGTAAACAAGATCATTTAAGTATACATGCTCATAGCTATTTCTGAAGAAAACATAGAAAAATGCAGAAATTGAACTTAAGATGTAGTGAAACAAATCTTAAGCTATTCTTTTTTCCTGCAATTTAGAAGGCGAAATGGTGGTAAAAACATGAAAATTAACAGAGGAGAGAAACACTTATTGAATCATGTAGAAGCATAGTAATTCCGTAATCATTCCTTGGCCAATTGCACACATCAAGTAGTTTCGCAATCCATGCTTTCAACAATCTTTGATTATAGAAAATATGACAGTTACAGTGCGGGTCTCTACTCGGAGCAAATGCTGGGAAGCAAACTAGCCAACCTACTACCAACCAACCAACCCTTGACTACATTGTTCATGGTTGTATATATAAGAAAAATATCGGAAAGACATTCATTACAATTGACCTAGACAGGTCTGCTAGAAAAAATCTTCAAAAATCTAAGTGTTGCTGGAATTAAATGCAGGTAAATCCTTTTGGCTGCGCTAGGGGCAGCTGAATCAGAAAAGACTACAATGTGGCCATTGGAGGCTTGATGCGGTGCTGTTGGAATGATTGTGCTTTGGGAACTGTAGTTCTGCTCTGGTGCGAGTTAAATGTGCAATGATTATGATTTGAGGGCTTTGAGTGGCTTCACCCTCTTTCTTTGACTCAGCTGGAAGGTATTAAATGTTCTCCTGCTTCGGGCTGCTGCTTAATATTTTCACTGATACTCTTTGCCGCTACATTGATGGCTTCCGTCGCCTACTGATACTCTTTGACACGCTTGATACCTGATGATTTGATCTGATCCACTTTAAACTCTGTCATCGAACTTCTGCTGTCTTTAAACCGGATCAATTGGCACGATTGGGCGATTTTCGGGCTGTTTCGGCATAGAACGGGCCAAGGATTCAAAAGATTCCCCAAAGATTCCTCGAAACGGCCTATTTCCCGTAGCGATGCGCGATTAGCGCTTCACACTAATCGCGCATAGAAAACTACCTCTATTTCTTGTTCTGGAGCTGCGAAGTGCGATTTCTCTTCCTGCGTGAATTTTCGGCTTTGTGGCTACTGACGTCAGCATGCGGTGGGTCCCTGGTACAGAAGTGACATGGCAAGGTGCTGATACTGAAGGTGATGCGATGAACTTCTCCGATGCGATCGCAATATCGCATTGGCGGGGAACAAAAGGGTGGTTCAATTGGAAATTTGGTGCTTGTGACCGCCGATCGCCGATATCACGATATCGCGTCGGGTGGCGACGGATGGGTCAAAACTTGCATGGAGAGGAAATTGCAATCTTGCGATGCGATCTGGCTTTCAAGGGTCTGCGGAGTGCTAAGGAAGTCAGCAAGGGTTTTTTGTGGTCGAAAAGGAGTAAGTAAGTGGGCGCGAAAGGCGTTTGAGGTTTCGGAAGGGGTTTGATCTCCTCAAAGGGATTTTATACTCTGGAAGAAGTCCATTGTATTTGGAAGATGGTTTGAAGGGGCAGAATGAGGGTTCTTGCTAAGTTTCAGGTAAACTAGGCAATTCTTGGGGGTACTTATGGTTATTTTTCAACCAGGGGGAGGGATATTTACATAGGGGATGATTTACATAATATTAGTAGGGGGATGGGAAAATATAGGGAGCTAAATAATAATGTTAGTGGTTAATATGGAGATGATAAGAAAGCGCTAAGTTTAGGAGACCTTAGGCTGTTACAGGGGGATAGAACCATTCTTCAGAGAGAGTATGGAACATCTTTGAGTAAAGCAGATCTTTACCCAAGCAAATGCTATGAAAATGATGAAACTTAAGAGGCATCAAGCGGATCTTGATCTCTTTTGGGGAAGTTAGTTAATGATTGGGGGAAAGTGGAGGAGGGGAGTTAGTTATACCTCTTTTGAGATTCTCGCATAGAACTGCCTGCTGATTATGTCCTGAGTAGAGATGACACCTGAAAACCTGGAATTGATCAGCAATTAAGTTTCATTAACCTCAAACTACCTACCCAGCCTACTTACCTAACATTTTTTCTTCTTTTGATTTGGGTGCACTTAGACTTGCAAACCCATCAATCTATTTTTTCTTTTCATGCTTTCCTATCTATAGACTACCCTTATTTCATTCGAGGGCCCAGATGAAACTGTTGGGCTCCTTTGCTTCTCTACCTATCTAAGAATCTGCCAAGATTAAGCTGTTTGGACCTCCTTTAAACTGAAAATTGGCGATACCGGGATAACTTCTCAAAAATTTGGAAGGCAATTAAATGAACTCTGAGTAGCCTTCTTCACTTGGAGATTGTTTAAGCAAATATGGAGCATTGCAGCATGCAAAGTATGACATATTTGGCCTGTAAAAATGTCAATCATGAAATATGAGTAACCTGCTGCAGCAGGAGGTTAACAGTGGCTCCACTTGGGGATGGTTTCTCCTTGTGAGAAGCCAAGAATAGCAGGTCAGAATGCCTTAGTCTTTAATTGTTGCTGTTTTGTGCAAAATCGTCTTCGTCAGCTGCCTTATTAATCCTACCTACCTACCCTAACCAACACTTACTTTGCTGTCAGGTGAGATCAAATAACCAGTGTAGCCACTTAAGCAACTGAAGAAAAGAATGAACTCTTTGACTGATGGTTTCTGAACTTGGAAGCATTATTTGGTCATGTGCCCCCATAATCAAAGTTGTGGCATAGAACAGTTGTCGTTGATGTATTTGGTCTTCACCGAGAAAGCACACCAAAGAACTTGCATCAAGAAGAAGTTCCATATAGTCTGCAACAGGATCAATAAAAACATTATGTGGGAGAATTTCCTCTGGGTCTTCTTGGTCAGATGGAACAGTTGCATCTTCGGTAATAAGCTCTGCAACTGATCCTCCAGTCTCTGTCTTGAAAATAGAATCATACAGAATCTGTAAGTCAGCAGGTAGCGCTATTTCCCTCTGAGTTGGGGAAGGAAGACTTCGGCATGATTCTGGGTCTTCTTGGTCAGATGGAACAACTACATCCTTGGTAATAAGCCTCGCAGCTAATCCTTCTGGCTTTGCCTTGAAACCCAAATCATACTCAATCTATAATTCAGGAGATAACACTATTTCCCTCTGCGTTGGGGAAGGAAGACTTTGGCATGATTCTGGGTCTTCTTGGTCAGATGGAACAATTGCATCTTCGGTAATAAGCTCCGCAACTGATCCCCCAGTCTCTGTCTTGAAAATAGAATCATACAGAATCTGTAAGTCAGCAGGTAGTGCTATTTCCCTCTGAGTTGGGGAAGGAAGACTTCGGCATGGTTCTGGGTCTTCTTGGTCAGATGGAACAACTGCATCCTTGGTAATAAGACTCGTAGCTAATCCTTCTGTCTTTGCCTTGAAACCCAAATCATACTCAATCTGTAGTTCAGGAGATAGAACTATTTCCCTCTAGATTGGGGGAGGAAGATTTTGGTAAAATTCTTTAGGGTCGCGGAAATTGTATAATTGTATTTGAGCTTCCAAGAGTTCAATTTAATTCTCATATATTTCAACAACTAACTCAAGAAAAAGTTTATTCGAGTGGCCTGCTGTTTTTGTTTTTAACAACACCGCTCTGAAAAATTCTTCATTAAGTTTGAATTCTGATAAAATTTTTCTGAATTCATCTAAAGCTTCATCAAATGGAAGATCTTCCAAGAACTCGGTCATTCTGTCTCACTTTTAATGCTTTTGGCATATGGACTTATTTGGCTGTAAAATTGGTTTGTTCCTCAGTGGAGCCTTTGATTGAAATTGAAGTGGAGTCGCCAGGTGGATGCCTAGACTTTGAAGTGCCTGATCTCTATCCACCATCAAAGATTAGAACTAAACGTGGCAGGCTCTGAAGAAAAAGGAGCACTTTCTCCAGAAAGCGGGGTTTACAAAAACGAAGAAAGCACTTGAATCCCCAGTGGAAAACACAGGTACAGGTCGACCAAGACTTTCACAAGTCAATTTCTTCCTCTGTAGAGCTGCAGACTGGTTTAATGAATTTATCTGAGGAGGTCCCCAGTGGAGTCGCCATTATGTTATCACTCAGG